>JADHKH010000031.1:0-281087 GCA_019925625.1 Graphilbum ipis-grandicollis
CGGACGAAACAGGTCAGCTGATCAGTCGGGTACAGCAGTAGAAACACAAGACTGATCGGCAAAACACTCAAAAAAGCAGGTCAGAGGGTGGTGCACCTCTACTCCAACTCACTACACGAATTCTTCACTGTTTACTATATAAATTTGTACATATCTTTAACACGTTAAACCTACCAAATGTTTTTTTCTCGGAATCTTATTATAGCTGTGGATAAAGGGATACTGTGTTAAAAATCGCTACTTTGTTAAATCGGGCTTAAAAAAGTGGTGCAAAGAGAGGGGTGGTGCCAATGTAGGTAGGCGGACTTAGGCAAGATCCGCAACGGGAAGCTCACAAGTCTTCCGGAACGCTGCTATTCTTTTCGACGCCCACACTCCGGACAGTTTTTTAATTGTTATTTTATCTCGCTTGCTACTTGCTATCCGAGCGTATTGTCGTGCTGCGCCGCTTGTTTCAGACCGTGCGGTGGTTTACTTTGTACTCTTGTCCTTTTTGTCCTTTTTGTCCTTGTGTTTCTTGTCCTTGTGTTTCTTGTCCTTGTGTTTCTTGTCCTTCTTGTGTTTCTTGTCCTTCTTGTGTTTCTTGTCCTTCCTGTCCACTGTCACCTCTTTCTGATCTCCGCACTGCTTCCATGCCACTTGCTTGAGAGGAAACTTGCCCATCTCCAGCCCTGCCACCATGGGTGAAGCCGGTCCCATCGAGCCGGAAGGGCTGCCGGGGCCACTGGGGGTCGACGAGCTGCGACAGCACCGGCGTGCGCAGTGGGACGAGTCTGTGAGCGGCAATGCGGCCCAGGCGGCGCGGGACGCCTTGCACGACTCTGGCGGCGGCCGGGGCGGCGACGACGACGACGACAAGGGGTCGGAATACGAGCTTCTCATGGACCCCAACCTGCCGGAAGAATACGCGCCGGGCTTCCACGACGCCGAGCGAGATTCGGGCAGTTTCGACGATGACGACGACGACAAGACAGCACTGACGGGGCGGGCGAACCGGGCCACCCGGCCGGAAGGGTCCCGGGCCGGAGCCGGAGTCGGCCCGGACGACGACGACTCGCCGTACCCCGAAGTGAGGGCGGCCGTGCGCAACGTCGACGAGGATGTGCCGTGCAACACGGTGCGGGCCTGGACGATTGGGCTGACGCTGGTCGTCGTCGGCGCCAGTATGAACACACTCTTCTCGCTGCGGCAGCCGTCCATTGGCATCGGCACGCTGGTGGCGCAGATTGTGGCCTGGCCGCTGGGCCACGGCTGGGCGCGCGTTATGCCGCGACGCCGCTTCCGCATCGGCCGGCTCGAGTGGTCGCTCAACCCGGGCCCCTTTAACATCAAGGAGCACTCCATCATTGTCGTCATGGCCGGCGTCGCCTTTTCCGTCGCCTATGCCACCGACATTATCCTGGCCCAAAAAGTCTTTTACAAGCAGGACTTTGGCCTCGCCTTTCAGCTGCTCATGACCATCTCCTCGCAGTCCATTGGCTACGGCATCGCCGGCCTCATGCGCCGCTTTCTCGTCTATCCCGCCTCCATGATCTGGCCCGGCAACCTGGTGGCCGTCACGCTGATGAACGCCATGTACGAGGAGGCCCCCAAGACCGAGCGCGCCGTCCTCGGCGGCTCCATGCCGCGCTACCGCTGGTTCGCCCTCGTCACGCTGGCCGCCTTTCTCTACTACTTCATCCCCGGCTTCCTGGCCCAGTTCCTCAGCGTGCTGGCCATTCCCACCTTTGTCGCCCCCGACAATGTCATTGTCAATCAGCTCTTTGGCGGCGCCACTGGCCTCTCGCTGCTGCCGCTGACCCTCGACTGGACTCAGGTCTCGGGCTTCGTCGGCTCGCCGCTGATCCCGCCCTGGCACGCCATTGCCAACACCCTGATCGGCGTCGTCGTCTTTTACATGCTGGGCGCCTCCGTCGTCCACTACTCCAACCTCTGGTACGGCCACTTTCTGCCCATGAGCGACTCGGCCACCTACGACAACACCGGCGCCCCCTACAACACCACGCGCGTGCTGACGCCCGACTTTACCCTGGACGAGGCCGCCTACAAGGCCTATTCGCCGCTCTTCCTCAGCACCACTTTTGCCCTGTCCTACGGCCTGTCCTTTGCCGCCATTGCCTCGCTCATTGTCTACACCTACCTGCACCACAGCACCACCATCTGGCACCAGTACCGCAGCAGCACGAGCGAGAAGCCCGACATTCACATGCGGCTGATGAGCAAGTACAAGGAGGCCCCGAGCTGGTGGTACATGTCGCTGTTTCTGATTGTGAGTTTTATTTTTTTTCTTTTTCTTTTTCTTTTTCTTTTTTCTTTTTTCTTTTTTCTTTTTTCTTTTTTCTTTTTTCTCCTCTAACCCCCAGATGCTTGGCCTCGGCTTCGTCACCATCCTGGCCTACCCGACCAACCTGACCTGGTGGGCCTTTCTCCTGGCCGTGCTCATTGCCTTTGTCTTTTCCCTGCCCATTGGCATCATCCAGGCCGTGACCAACAACCAAATCGGCCTCAACGTCCTGACCGAGTTTGTCTACGGCTACATCCAGCCAGGCCGGCCACTGGCCCTCATGCTGTGCGTTTCCTCCGTCTAGTCTTTCCCATGCCTGCTTCTGCCGGACCCGGCCTAACCCCCAGCTTCAAAACCTACGGCTACATCACCATGTCCCAGGCCCTCACCTTTATCAGCGACCTCAAGTTTGGCCACTACATGAAGATTCCGCCGCGCACCATGTTCATGGCCCAGGTCGTGGCCACCACCTTTGGCTGCCTCATCCAGGTCATCGTCCTCAACTTTGCCCTCGGCCACATTGACCACGTCTGCGAGCACGACCAGCCCCAACACTTTACCTGTCCCGGCGGCCGTGTCTTCTTCTCCGCCTCTGTCATTTGGGGCCTGCTGGGCCCGGGCCGCATATTTTCGCCCGGCCAGATTTACTCGGCGCTCTTTTTCTTCTTTGCCCTCGGCGCCCTGCTCCCCGTCGTCTTCTTCTACGCCGCCCGCCGCTGGCCCAAGTCGCCCGTGCGCTTCCTCATGGCGCCCGTCATCTTTGGCGGCTCCGGCAACATCCCACCCGCCACGCCGCTCAACTACCTGAGCTGGGGCCTCGTCGGCTTCGTCTTCCAGTACTACATCCGCCATCGCTACTTTGCCTGGTGGAGCCGCCTCAACTTTTTGACCTCGTCCGGCCTCGACCTGGGCCTGGCCCTCGCCACCCTTGTCGTCTTCTTTGCCTTTACCATGCACGACATTGACCCGCCCGCCTGGTGGGGCAACAACGTCGTCACCGGCACCATGGACTACCAGGGCACCGCCATCCTGAAAAAGTTGCCACTCGGCCAGACCTTTGGGCCGCCGGTCTGGTAGTGCCGGACCTGGTGCCGCCTTGTTTTATAACCCAAAGCTTATGATGATGATGTGGCGATTTTTTGTATATTGCGTTTTGGTCTTTCTTTTGTCTTTTTTTGTTTTTTTTTTTTTTGTCTTTTTTGTTTTTTTGGCCTTTTATCTTTTCTTGTCTCATTTTGTTTTGGTATAGTTGTTGTAAAAGCATTATAGACCGGTGGTATTTCGGACTAATGCCAGAATCATGATGGTGGCCAGGCTTTGCACGCAAGCAGTCCGTCTGTTCTGCCATGTTCTGACTAGACTTTGATTACTGTGGCCGAGTAGACTCATCACGAAAGATGTGTTTCTTCTTCCAAGCATACAAGGAATCAAACAAGTAATTTTTTTTCAGAGTAAAGTACAAGACGGGGAAGAGAGGCTGATTATTGCAAAACTACAAACAAACCAGACCCTTTTTGTATTGTTTTCTCCTGCCTGAATGCTAGAACAGCCTCGCCGTGTCAGACGCAAAGGATTGATAAGTGAACAGACATTAAAAACACCGCAACCATATCCCAAATATGCCCATCTTGCTATTATTGCTACCAGCACCAAACTGCTCCATTTGTCCTTATTGTAAAGAGACACCAGAAGTTTCTATTGCCATTGCGTTACTCGTATCTAAAGTACTAGCAGGGTCCGTGAAATATGGCGGGAGCGAGGTTTCACCGGCAAACGAATCTGAAGAGGACGAACCGCGCTGGAAGAACGTGCCCATGTTCCCTTGGTCTGATTCTTCTGTTGCTTGTGTCAGTGTTGTTGCTAAAGTTAGCAGAGACGAGCCAGTGGCATCCTTAATCGCCGAGGCGCCATGTTGATAGGCGTCTCGACGAGAAACCTCTTCGGGCCAGTACCAGAAAACATCAAAATGAAACTCGTCTGTGCCAACTAGCATGGGGGCCTGAGGATCACTTGGGTGCCGATTTGTCCTGTCTTCACATTCCATGGTGTTACTCAAAGATAGCAGAGGCTCGACTTTTTGAATGGGGGGGAGAGGAAGAGACGGCAGTAAAGGCGGATTGACCAGAAATGGTGGCTGCCAGGACATTGGCGTTACGAGTGGTGAAGAAGGTAGAGGGGGGGGCAGGTAGGGCGCTTGTAGCCCTACAGGCTCTTCTCTAGAGTTTTTCACAGACAATCCGGTGCCGGATGGCGTTGCAAGCTCTCTCTTTGACGACGTGGGAAGAACAGGAAGCGAGGGTGCGGTATTTGGGATGATAGACTCCCGCTGCTCGTCCTGCAATCTTTCAGCACCAGAGTAGGAAGACGTCCCCCTTTTGGCATTTTCTGCCACTCCTGCGTTTGCAGCCCTTTTTCCGCAATGGTCGATGCTGTTCGCCATGCTAGTAGAAATAGCAAAGCAGCCCGTTCCACCGACAAAGCCAGGGTTGATAATAGGATCTAGCGTAAAGAAGCTGTCAATGGGGTCAATGGTACCGCTGTTAAACTCCCTTTGATATAGAAAGCGGAAGCGGCACCTGCCCAGCTTTCGAGAACTCGCACCGTCATTGTCGGCCACGTTGTCAATGACATTTTTAAACGCATGCAAAATCCACAAGACCCGCTTGGCCTGTGGATCAAGCAGCGAGCTGTATTTCATGACGGCCATTGCTTGGCCTATGGCCGTCTCGTAGTTTGGATTGTAATAGAGCCCAGCGTGCTCGTTGCTCAACACGATCAGAGCCGCAGAGAACAAAAAGTACCTCCACTATATCAGACGTGAAACAGTTGTAGATGTACAAGGCCAAAAAGACGACTTACATGACAAAGGGATTTCTGCGAGACAAGTAATGTCGTTCGTGTGCCATCTGAATCATAGCTATCGTGTGATAGGAGGCGGCCACACAGGCGTCGGACATCTTTTCCATGTGTGAGCACAAATAGGATGAAAAACTGGCCGACTGCTTCCAGACAGACTGCATCAGAAGCTGGAAGTAAGGCCGCGTCAGCAAGATGATAGTGTGGCAGTAAAGCAGGTTCGCGTGCAAGATGGCCGTTCCCTGTCCGGGAGCTGTGTAGACGGTGCCGGTGCCGCTTTCATTGGCAATGCCTGATACCCGGCTCCACCAAAGGTGCTTGTCCAGGTCTTTTGTCCATTGTATGCACTGCGGCACGATTTTCATAGTCACTGGGATCGAAACGCGCCGCCTGGCATACACCTTTTTCAGGATGTTGCCAACGATGCGGCAGCAGCGTACAGAAGCATTCATGCTCTGTCTGTGCGTTTCGAGATCCGTGTAGGGCAGTGCAGGCGCTGGCGTCGGCCGAGACGACGAGGATTCCAATGGAGACACCTGGATGGCAAAAGCATCGCTCAGCATCGCATCTGTACATTCCTCCTCGTCGATGCATGTTGGCCGACCTAAAGAGGCTGAGATAAATCGATCAAAGACGTATAAGCTCTTCCACAGATTCCGGCTCAACGCCTGGCACTTGGGGGTGTAAAGCCTGGTAGACTCCTTGCGATTCACGCCTATGGCGACAGCGCATCTCACTGCCATGCCTTGTCTGTTGTCAGAAGAGGGGCCAAGATCAAACCAACTATGAGATGGCCACGTACCATGAAACTTGAAGGCTTCGCTCCGTCTGGAAATGGCAAGCGAGTAAATAGCCATAAGCAGCAGAATCTGCACCGAATGAAGGCTGTCATTTTCAAGGAAACTGGAATGGGACCGGGCACTCTGGTAGAACAGTTCGGCCTGGTCCCAGTAGGGCCTGTCGACGCTCTTTAGGATGGCCGCCTCGCTCGTCCCAGGCAAAGGGACGGCCAAAACTGTGCCAATGGCGAAAACAAGGTAGAGAGAGCACAGAAACGTGTCGCTGATAAATAGCGGATTAATGTAGCATTCTTCGTAGGCTGCTTGGAAGGACTCGCGATGGAAAGCATCGACAAAACCGCTTGTCTTGATGTTTGTGAGTTGCCTGCATCAGTTACAGAATTGGTAGGGGACCGACACTCACATTGCTGAAATACGACCTGACAAGGACCTCGGCCTGTTCGCGGCTTGGAAGCATGCAGGGAACTCGCACCTGTGGCGGTAAGGTGACGTTATTATCGACAATAAACTCTTGGGATGGGTCCTTTGTGAAATCGCAGGTGCCTCTCGTTTTGTTGACAATCAACCGAAGCAGCTGAAGGTACGAGAGGGTAGCTGATTCGCCCGTGTAGACTGAATGATGGTAAGCCATTTGGTCTTTTGAATGCAGAAGCAAAAAGTACGTACACACTCGCCCAGACTTGTCACGAAGTAACCTGGGTGTCGTCTGGAAGTCTGCTTCTTCCTCATCGCACTGTTTGGGGGTGGTCCCCGGCCAAGCTCGACCGGCAAGAGCCGGCTCAATGTCATGATATTTTCGAGCAATGCCTCCTTTGTTATATTCAGGCATTGATGGTGGTCGGCTTTCCCATTTCTTTTCAGTCATCATATTAGGTGCTTTCTTGGGTGATATTTTTATCGATTCTGATGTTCCAATCGCCCTCTTTTTAGTGCCAACATCCGCTTCCGATGCGCATGCGACCTGTCGCTTGGATGGTAAAAGGGAAGACGAATCAAGATGGCTACGGGTAGCAGTATCGTACGAGCAAGTGAGTTGTTTTTTGGTACAGTTGCTGCATGGATCATGGCCGTCACACTGCATTGGAGACTGAGTTAGAAATCTTTGGGCTCAAATAACTCTTTAACAAAAAACACGGCCCTTTATGTGAAAACATTCTTCATGGATGCCAATATGAACTCACCTTTTGTTTCCGAGTTTTGCACTTGTCACAGGCGCAGGCAGTTCGCTGTCGCTTTTCGTCGGGGACTTTTCGACGGCTGGGCGGAACCCGAGTTTTTGACTGGCTAAATAAAAAGTCCATGCTGTATTCTCATGTCTTGAAGATGGATCAATATAGAGAATGGAAAATAGCAGAAGTGGCTCAGATGCAAACTTGCCGCAGAAAGTGTACAATTCTCTGTAGCCTTGGCTTCCCCAGAAAGTTCGGCTGTTGCAACCAATGTATAAATAGCTACTGTGTAAAAGGCTAGTATCAGGAGGAATCCAACTCTGTGTATGAGAGTGCGAGAGATAACTGCAGTTAGGAATAAAAACCTTGGAAAGCTATAACCAAACAAACGGAGTAAGTATAAGAGGCATAAAAGTGGCAGCTTCCTCCATGCAAGTAGGTGTGAAGATGGCAAACAAAGCAAGCAGAGAGGACGTACCATTATTTTCATGGCATTCTCCAAGAAAGCTCTTTGGAAAGCAGAATGACTAGCCAAACTGCAAAGTTGACGCAGAAAAGTGTGGCTACAGCTCTCGCTGCTGCAAGAGGCCAAGAAGAGAGACAGGGCCAAGAATAAGAGAGCCTTGGTTGTCACAACGAGCCAATAATGTGTTTTTTCAAGTCGAGGTGGCCGACGCAGCCGTCTGCTATGACTTTGAGAATTCAACAACATTAATTGATTCGAATTGTTTGTGGTGGTATAGCACTCGAGCCCGTTCAGGCTGGTCCGCCCCTCCATCAATCATGTCCCAGTCAGCAAGATCGTCGGATAAGAGGTCGACCCAGGGCGAGATTCAGAGGAAAATGAGGCTGTAGCTGTCTAAAACGGGAATATGCATAACACCCAAAGAGAACAGCGAGTCATTGGACGCAAGAGAAAATATTACGATAACGGCAGAACTATCGCGACTTGGCGTGTTGTGCATCGCAGGAAAGAGCTTCCCATATGGCCGCCTACGCTTGTAGGCCGCGCGTCTTCTTTCCTCATGTAGAGTTGCTCCTGGCAAGAGTCTTCCTACGATGCTACAAATCAAGGCCCCAGACGCTCCTTCCCCGCCGAGTCTGTGATATTCTCTATATCAGGCATCCACGCTGTTGCAGAAGGAGCGAAGGCGAGGCTGAGTAGTATCGGCATCTTTATTTCCGTTGGATTTTCTTCTTTCTTCCTTGTATTTCTATGAAAGCCAAAGCACAACACACAATGTAGAGCCTCTTCGGCCTCCATGCCACTTGTCAAGGCTGTGACGAGTAAGGATCCCGAACAGGCATGGGAAATAGACCACTCGCATAACGTCTCTCAACGACCGGTCAGTGCGCAAGACTCCCACATGGATGCGAGACTTTTCTGATCGAGACGAAGCAATGTGATGAACAAAGAGGCATCCAATACGACACATCCGGAAGGAGAAACTACCGCTGTTAAGACCGCTGAAACAAACTGGCTAAAGTGACATTCACGCTTTGTGCAGATTTTTCGCCCTTCCCCCACGAACACACTCTTTGACGTGGTCTGTGGACAATTGGCCAGACTCGCTCGTAGAGGATCACAATCACCCGGCTGCGGAGCTCTATTGTGTCTTTCAGTCTGTTCCCAAAGCCACCAATACCAGGTCACGAAGCCTGAATGCCCCCACCAACCCCGGTATAGGACGCAGGTATCCGTGACAAGGCAAAAGCAATCCAAGAATACGAGGCTTTGCTGCCTTTTATGCTGAGTCGTGGTCAGCCTGCAAGAGACAGGTCGGAAACACAAGCCAACGCAAGGTGCCACAGCAGGGTAGCATGCTGCCATCACCGTTGACATGGCCATGCACGAGCAAAAGTCGTCGCCGTCGTTGCCAATAGACTCGGCCTCCATCTCGTTTTCTTGGGCACCAACTGTCTGGCAAATCACGGCCCAATCCAGCAGATTCGGTGAGAATCGTCGGAGCTTCCCAGCCTCTTGTCCCTGCCGCCATTTGTCAACTCGTAAAGCAGAAGATGTAAAGCACATTGCCGTTCTAGTGGCAGAGCTATCTTGTCTGTATGGAAATATGGTGAATACGTAATTTTGAGGACATTTTTAAACGCAAGTTCTTTAAACGCAATTGAATAGTTGGGTAGACATGGTGTTAACACAGTAATGAAGCGAGTATATACAAGAACCGTACAAGGTGGAAAACAGATGAAGCGTAGTTTTTAAGCATACTTTGTCCCAGAAAAGTGACTGTAGTTTTTTCTGTCTTCTTCCGTTGCTCCGTTCCATTGCTCTCCTCATTTTCTCGTTCCCAGCACCTTTCCGGGCTGCTCTTGTTTCTGGACGGGGTCGTCTCTTGTTTTCTGAATGGGGTCTCTTGTTTCTGGATGAGGTCTCTTGTTTTCTAGATGGGGCCTCCTTTTTCTGAATGGGGTGCCACTGAACAGGACTCTTGTCGCTCAAAGCACCAGCCGGCCCGGCTCGTTCTCCAGCACCGTCTTGAGCCGCTCCAGAAAGACGGCGGCCCGCTTCTCCTCGACCAACGGCACACTTAGGCTAAATACATTAATGCCCGTCGAGACGGCCGGAGGCGGCGTCGCCGCCGGCTTGACGGGGGCCGGGACCGTCTTGGTGCTGGCCAAGAAGTCGATCAGGTCGGGCGCGGGCGTAGTCTTCTTGGCGGCCGCCGCCTTTTGGAGGGCCGACGGCGGCAGCGCCGAGACAACGGGGCGGTAGTGGCCGCGGGCCGTGGCCATGGCGGCTTTGCGGGGGGCTTTGGCGGTGGCCACAATGTCGTCAAAGAGGGCGTCGGCCGACGGCGGCGGCGGCGGGCCGGCACGGGGCAGCGCGTCGTTGGCCACGTCGGTGGCGCGGGCCACAAACGTGGACACGGGCATAAAGACGCCGAGCGACTGCTGGATCTTGTGCTGGACGTCCACGACGGCAGCCAGCGAGACCGGCAGGGAGACGACCTTGACGGGCGGCGGCGGCGGCGGCGAAGCAGAACGGGAGGGAGAAGAGGAGGCGGAGGGGACGGCAGCCGGCGTGGGTGCTGGCGGCGGCGGTGCGCGGAGGCGGATCTGGCTGAGGTCCAGGTGGGCCAGCGTGTTGTAGCGAGCCTCGAGGGTGGCCGGGGTGTTGGCGGGGATGAGGCCCAAAAAGGCCAGGACGTCACCCTTGAGCAGACGGCCGTTGGGGCCGGTGGGCACGATCTGGGCGACGACAGCGGCGGCGTCCAGGCCTCGCTCGTGGATCAGGTGCTCGACCGAGGGGAGCAGGGGGTAGTTGCGCTTGGGCCGGGGGGGGGCGGCGGCGGAGGAGGGAGAGGCGGAGGTGGTTGTCGGAGTTGGAGCGGCTTTGGGCGGAGCCGAGACGGGAGCCGGAGCCGGGGGTGAAGCCGGTGCCGGTGCTGGAGCCAATGTGGCGGCCTCGTCTGGCGGCACCTCTAGCTTGGCAATGTCGTCTCCGGCCTCGGCCAGCACGCCGATGCGCGCGCCGACCGGAACGGCCTTGCTGCCGTTGCCCAGCAAAATCTTGAACACCACGCCGTCGTCTGGCGCCTCAACGTCCATGGCGGCCTTGTCCGTCTCGATCTCGAGCAGCACGTCGCCCGCCTTGAACCGGTCGCCCTCCTTGACGCGCCAGGCCGAGATGGTGCCCTCCGTCATGGTCGGCGACAGCGCCGGCATGGTGAGGTTTTGCGCCACCGACAGAGGCGCCCATGTGCGGAAGCCTGTGCGCGTTAGTTTATTCTCCTGTCTCCTCCTTCCTCTCCTCTCTCCTCTCCTTCGTCTCCTCTCTCCTCTCCTTCGTCTCCTCTCTCCTTATCCTTCCTCTCTCCTCTTCTCTCTTCTCCTACCTCGAGGCCCGGTCCAGTTCCGTAATGCCGCCCGCGCCGAATGCCGGCCCACGGATGCGAGCTGACTCGCCATGGCGATGTTATTGCTTTTGAAAGAAGAAAAACAAAAGGCAAGAAAGAAAATAAAAAAAGGCAAGCAAGTATAAAAGGCAAAGCAGACGTAGGTGCAGACGTGAGATGGACAAATGTCGGAAAGATCTCGGAAAGCTGCCCACTTTCGCTGGACCACGTTTAATTTAGATTAATTTTTTAATTTTTAGTTTAATCGCTCCAATCGCCGCTGAAATGCTGCGGCGAATCGTTGTCGCGTAAAAGTCGTCCGTCGTCTCTGCGGAGCAGCGCGAGAGAGGCGGAAGAAAAAGACTTGCGCAGGAAAGCTGGCGGCGGGATGGGGTGTTTGCGCGATTACGGAGGAAGAAATCGGGGCGTTGCGAGCCCAGAGGAAAAAGGGAAAAAAGCTTTTGCCGCTGCCGCTTCCTGGCCGCTCTTCGCTACCCTCCGCCCAAGCCCCCACAAAACACAAAGCTCGGGCGCTTTTCGCTATCGTGCACGGACCATTGCTGCAAGCTGGTGATACTACCCCTGACCATGAGCTGCTTCCGCTGTAATGACGCTTTTATTCCGTTGGCCAGAAGGACAACATGGAAGACGGAAAAGAGAAGAGAAGGGGAAGGGAAATGTGAAAAGAAAAGGGCGAAAGGAGTATGAAAAGGAAGTAAGAGAAGAGAAGCGAGAAAAGGAAAAAAGAGAAAAGAAGCGCGAAAGGACAGGAAAAAAAAGAAAAAAAAGAATAAAGAAAAGAAGAAAAAAGAAGAAAAAACTACAACACATATCCCGTCAAGACACAACTCCAGGGCCGCACACCGGCCGCTTCCTCCAGCTCTACACACCACCAGAGCGCCTCCTTGGCCTTGTCCAGATGCCCGCTCTCCTCGTGCGCCCGGGCCAGAGCAAACCAGGCCTCGGCGTCGTTCCAGGCGCTGCCCAGCTTCGTTAGCCCCGACAACAGACCAAAGGCGCGGTCGCGCGCGGCCAGACGGTCGATTAGCGGCAGCGACGACGCCTGGTACGGCGGCGGCAGTTCCGCCTCGGTGTCGACCCCGGTGGCTGTTTTCCCGGCCGCCTCTTCGGGGTACAAAGAGGCAGCTCCGTCGGTGTCGAGAGTTGATTTGTAGTTGCCCGCCGGATTCCTGTCCAGGTCGGCATCGTCAGTGTCGGGAAAGACGAGCCCCAGCGGCTTCGTCGGCAGCAGCGGCGAGGCAGAGTGGCCCAAGTGCTGGTAGCCCTTGGCGGCCGGGCTCAGCGACTCGGGGAAGACGGAGCCGTCGGCCAGCTCGAGCTGTGGAATGGCCGGTGCCGGCAGCAGCTTCTCGCCGTAAATGTCGAGCAGAATATTGGACAGACCGACAATGCCGGCCGGGTGGTCTGGGAAGTGCACCAGGGCGGTTTCAAAGTTGGCTCGCGCCGTGTACGGCGCGCCCTTGGCCAGAGCCAGGTTGCCCAGCTGTGATGTTAGGGAAAGAGAAAGAAGAAAAAAAGGAGAAGAAAAAAAGGAGAAGAAAAAAAGGAGAAGAAAAAAAGGAGAAGAAAAAAGGGGAAGAAGAAAAACAAGAAAAAAAGGAAAAAAGAAGAAAAAAAGAAAAGGAAAAAAACAAAGAAAAAAAGACAAATAAGCAAAGACAAAAAAGCAAAAACAAAAAAAACATACCTCGACCCAGACATCCCCCCAGAGCTCGTCTACGCTCTTCTTCCCGGCCCAGCCCGCGTTGCGCAGCGATACGGCGCCCGACGTGTCCCGCGCCACGTCCGCCTCGAGTGTCTGCACCAGCTTTTGCGCCTCGGAAATGGCCGCCTTGGCGTCCTCCACCATGCCGGCGCGCCGGTAAAAGCCTGCAATCATGAGCCAAACCTCGACTAGCATGGTGCTCTTGCGCCGCTTCTCATGCTCCTGGGAAAAGTGGATGGTGGGCATGAGCGAAAAGGAGGGCTCGACGCCGACGCCGACGCTGGCCTCGAGGGCACCGACACCGCGCATCCGGGGCGCCGCCGCCGCCGTAATGGACTCGACTTGCGAGGCCTGCCGGCTCATGGACACGGGCGGCCCGGCCGACGAGGACAGGCGGCGGCGGCTGCTGGACGAGAACTGCATAAAATCGGTGCTGCTGCCGTCGTCGAGGGGCGTGTAAAAAGCCTCGCCGTCGACGACGCTGGGCGCGTGCTGGTGCAGACCGACGGCTCCGCTGCTCGCAGCCCGCGGACGGCCACTGCTGCTGCCGCTGCTGCGGTCGCGCTTCCGCAGGCTGTTGCGCTTGTGCGACTGGCTGCGCTTGTCGTCTGGGGTGTAGCTCGACCGCCGCGACCGCCGCGACTCGGCGTCGGCGTCCACGAGAATGGCCGGCGCTGCCGCTTCCCGGCTGCTCGGCGAGGCGGCGGTGCCGGGCGCCGCCGCCGAGGGTTTCGCCGTAGCCGGCCGGCCGCCGCCACTGCCGCCGTTCTTAGTGTCTGCGGCGCCGTGCCGGCCAAAGAAGCTGCCCCTAATGCTCCGAAGCGTGCCGGCCGAGCTGCGCGGCACATCGCCCGTCTTGGGCGGCGCAGCCAGCGCCGGCGTAATGGACTGGTACGAGCCAAAGAGCCGCGTAAACAGGCTCAGCAGCTCCAGACTGGCATTGACGGCCACCTTGGGGCTCTCCATTAGCTCCAGCAGCGCCAGCTGCGTCATCTTGACGCCCAGGATACGCTCCTTTTCATAATCGTCCATCTCGTCCACCAGGCCGCGAGGGCTCGCCGTCGGCTGGTCGGGGCCGTCGCCGCCGCTGCCGTCGCCGCTCGCCGCCGTCGCCTCGGCCTCGTTGAGGTGCTCGCTGCGGTACAGCTGCTCGCTGCCAAAGAGAATGGCCGGGTCCTTGAACTGCTCAAACGCGCCCTCGCAGGCCCGCGCCGCCATGACATAGTCCTGCCGCGCGCTCAGCAGTAGCGACAACAGATGCCACAGCGGAATCATGGACCGCTCGCGCCAGTACGGTCCCTGGGCCCGGTCTTGCGCGTCCGCCGCCTTGCTGGGGGGGGGGGTGTTCTTGGCCAGCAGCGCGCCCTTGACCAAATCGATGGCGGCCCCGAGCTCGCGCTGCTCGGCCAGCAGTAGACCCAGCGACAGCACACTGCACAGGTTCGTCGGGCGCGAGAACTCGGGCGACAGCGACTTGCGCAGACAGCGTACCGCCTTGGCCTGGATTTCGGAACGTGAGGCCGCGTCAAACGTCATGCGCGCCCACTGTGCCTGAGCCAGCCCGACCGCCTGCCAGGCCAGGGCCAGCACACGTCGTGAAACGTCGCCGTCGACCGTTTTGGCCACCAGGTTCGTGCTGTTGCCGGCCCCCGCCTGCTCCGGGATTCCCCCCCCCGACGGCCCCAGCTCTTGCAAGCACTGCTCGAGCTGCAGGCTCAGGCCCCGGGCCTTTTCGGCAGCGTCGCGGCCGCCGTAGCGACAGAGCGCCGAAATGCACAGCGACACCGTCTCCAGCACGGTCTCGTCCGCGTCCAGGCTGGGCTCGTCCTTGCCCGACTTGGCCACGCGTGCCTTGCCCTTCTTGACCAGGTTCAGGTACGAGTCAAAAGCCTTGAAAGCCAGGTCGAACTCGGCCACGGCCAGGTGCACGGTGAAGAGGTGACGCAGCAGTGCGGTCGAGTGGTACGTCTTGGTCCCTGCCCGGTACAAGATTTCTAGCACGCCGCGGCTCAGCGATTCCTTGCCGCCCTGGCCCAGATCCTGCTCGCGCCACCCGTGGCCCTTGAAGATGGTCCAGTTTTGCATCACGAGGTGCACAAACTCCTCGACCTCTTCGCGTTCCTCCTCGGCGCGTGGAAAGGTGGTCTCCTCGAGCAGCAGCGCCTCGTAGACGCCCTCGACCTTTTTCAGCTCGGCTCGCAGCTGGCCTCGCGTCGACGCACCGCTGCTGCTCGCAGCTCCGGCTGCGTTGCCCGTCGGGTAGGGCAAGTCCCTGTCGACCAGCTCGGACAGCACGGCGTAGTACTCGAACCAGATGCGGCGGCGCGGCACCGAACCGCGGAAGCCTTGGCCGCCTGCACCGGCGCCGGCCGGACAGCCCTCCCAGTACCTGGCCCAGGCACGCAGGCTGGCCAGACAGTTGGCGTCCTCGAGGCTGACCTCGCCCTTTTCCAGCGTGTGGCTGAAGAGCATGCAGAACTCGGTCAGGTACAGCTCGGACCAGTACCGCAGCTGCTTGCGAGACGGCGGCGCCGGAATGCCGCTGGTCGAGATCACGCCCGACAGCCCGTTCTCAAAGACGGCCAGGGCCTCCTTACGCTGTCCACGGCGGGCCAGGCAGTTGGCACGCAAATAGGTGGCCTTGAGGGCGCAGACGCGGGTCCAGTCGGTGAGGGCGAGGGGGCCGCCATCTGCCAACTCGCCGTCGACGCTTGTCGGAAGCTGCTCCAGCGCAAGCTCGTAGTCGCCCATTACCCAGTGCAGCCAGCCGATACAGACGCGCGCCTGAAACCGGTCCTGCTCGTGCGCGTTCTCCTCCTGGAGCACGCCCTGCAGCTGGGGCAGTTGGCCGGCCACCTCGAGCGTCTGGGCCGGCACCGCGCCCGGCGGGGCGTTGCGGGTGCTCTTTTCGATGGCGAGCTCGGTTTCGGCGGTCAGCGTCAGGCCTGGTCGTTAGCGGAAGAATCAACAGGGGAAGAAGAGAATCAAACGAATGGACCGTCAACAGGAGAAAACACATACAGACTCGTTCTGGTGCGTGCTTGCGCACTTTGCGGACGCATTCGGGCACCGCGTCCCAGTCTCCCTCGCAGCGGACCTGGTCCAGCAGCGACACATAGTGTGCCGCCTTTGTTGGGTTTCGCTACCAAAGCGTCAGCGGCCACGTTTGCTCGTGTCGACCAGGCATTACTCACGCTCATTTTGCACGTCCAGCAACAGGAAAGCGCTCTGGCGGGACAGGCAGACGATATCTGGAAGAGTCGGGCAGAGCAGGAACGGCCAGGCCCGTCTAGAGACCCATGTGACGAGGTAGGCGGGAAAAAGGTCGACGAGGCGGACGGAAAAGGAAGAGGCGGTCGAAGCGGCCAAGCGTCGAAGCGGTAGCGGATGGGGAAAGCAGAAAAGCGACACGGGAGACGCAGAGTGCAAGAGAAAAGGAGAAGAGCAGAGTCCGCGTCGGCGGCGTTGCAACAGAGAGGCAACAACGGCGTCGTCGAGTTGGAGCCCCGAATTTCAAACGACGACGACAGTAACATGTGGATGCCGACCGCCCAGAGCTCTAGCGGCCTCTGAGTGGCTGGCTGCTGACTGAAAAATGGTCCGCACTAGCAGAGTGGGTCTCTGTCGACCCCTGGCACTACCCAAAAAAACTGTAAATAGCTTCACTTGGCTTTGTACACCTGGACTGCCTTTCTACACCTGGACCCCCAACCCAACCCCATGGCTCTCGAACCTGACCTCAAGGTCCTCGGCCGCAAGCTGGCCGCTGCCACGCCGGCCGACTTGCCGGCGCTGTGCCCCGTGCTCGTGGGCCACATTGTGCGCTGCGGCGCCTCCTTGTCGACATCGGCCGACCAGCACGGCAAAAGCAGCGCCAGCGAGGCCTCGGTGCTGGTCCACAAGGTCAAGACGCAGGTCAACACGCTGCTGCACGGCCGCTCGCCACAGGGCCGCTTTGCCGGCATGGTCATGGCCAAGGCCATTGTCGACGTCGGCGGCTGGGAGTGTCTGCGCACCGCCCGGCCTTGGATCGACGGCATGCTGGCTCTGCTCCAGGTGAGTGCACAGAAAGAGACGGGCGGCACTCAACGAGTCTGAAGCCCTCTTCCACTACCCATGAACGACGGCGAATCCAGAACTGACCCCCAGAAACCCGACCCGCACGCGTCCAAGGAGCTCTGCCTGGCCGCTCTGGCACGCATCTACTCGCTGCTTCACCCCTTCCCGACCCTGGTCCGGGAGATGGCCACACCCACGCTGCCGACGCTGGCCCGCGCGGCGCTGCAGCTGATGCGGCCCGAGACGCCAGGCCAGGCGGCCAAGGCCCCCCCGAGCCTCGTCGAGGCCGTCGTGCGTTCCCTGTCGGCGCTACTGCCGCTCTACCCGACGACGCTGCGGCCGTTTGCCGGCCAAATCAACGCCGCTCTGCGCAGCTACCTGGCACCGACGCTCGCCGACACGGCCGCCGTCGTGCCAGCATCGCTGTGCCAGGCCGCACGCCGTCTGCTCCTGCTGCTGCCCTACACGGCGCCCAAGAACGGCAACGCTGACGAATGGGCCAAACAGCTGGCCGGACTGCTGCAGAGCGCCCACAGCACGGCCGACCAGGTCTTTCGAGCCGTGCGCGAGGCCCGCGATCCGGGCTCTGGATACCTTGCCGCCAGCCCAGTCTCGACCGACGGTCTGCCGGCCGGCGGAGGTGCCGGTCCCGAGGACCTGCCGGCGTGGACGGGGCTGCAAAACGGCGCCGACCGACTGATTGGCCTTCTCGACACGCTGGCCGAGTGTTTCCGTTGTCCGACCAAGACGCCCGTGGCCGTGCCGCTAGGCGCGCTCTCCGGCCTGGTGTCGCGGCTGTCGTTGGTGCTGCCGCCGGCGCCGGGCTTGCCGCCCGACCGAGAACTGTCGGCCCTCTTCAACCCCAGCATCGGCCGCGACGAGCGCGACGAGCTCTGGACGGCCCTGCCGGCCATTCACGCCGCCGCCCTGCGTCTCCTGCTCAGTCTGCTGCTGCGTCTCGGCGCCGACGCCGCACCGCTCGCGCCCGAAATGCTCGAGGACGCCCTGCGCATGTTCCGCGCCAGCCGTCACATTTCGGCTGTGCGCCACGCCGCCTTTGCCCTCGTGCAGCGTCTGCTGCCCCTGCTGGGCGGCTCGTCCATGTCTCGCACCACCGTCCACTCGCTCGGCCCCGTCCTGCGCATCTGCTGCCAGGACCTGCTGGCCGCTGCCGGCTGCGAGGCCACGCCGTCCACCTCGGCCAAACCCAATGGCAGCGCCGCCTCGACCGCGTCTGCCGCCAAGTCAAAGACTACCAACAAGCTCGCCACGGCCAATGCCGATCTCTTCTTGTCCTCGACCGCCGCCGCCACCTCGGCCCCTTTGGCTGCCCGCCCCTCGCAGCTGTCCGAGGCCCATCGGGCTGCTGCCGAGGGTCTGCTGGTCTCGCTGCTCACCGACCTGGCCCAGCAGCACGTCAAAAAGTCCGACCGCGCTCTGCTGGACCGCACCGCCATCTTGTGCGCCAGCAAGCGCGCCATGATGGCCAGCGTGCTGCACCCCTACGTCGACCGCAGCGGCCGCTACTTTGCCAACCCCATCCCTTTTCTGGCCCGCGCGTACCCCCAGGACATGGAGATGGAGGTCCTGCACAGCAACCTGCGCACTGTCCCGCACCACGTCGGCAGCCTGTTTGCCTCGACGGCAGCCGGCTCTGGCTCAGATGCGGCGGCATCGGACGACGACGACGACAACGACGACGACGACGGACAGGATGTGCTCATGCAAGACCAGGGCGGCTCTTTTTTGTCAAACGGCTTGGCCGGTGCCTTGCCGGGGAAGCCCGTTGCCAGTAGTTTTGCCCTTTCGTCAGTCTATGCAGAGCGTCCGCCGCCGCAGCAGCAGCAACAGCAGCAGCAGCCTGCTTCGGCGCCACCTTTGGCCGTCCCTGCCGAGCCGCTGTCCCTGAAGCGGAAGCCGGAGCTCGACGATATGGCCAGCCCTCCCAAAAGAGCAGACACGAGGGGCGCCGGGACGACGGCGACCACCGCTTCTGTCGTCACCCGGGCGCAGGAAGCAGTTGCAGCCGTTGAAAGAGACAAGGAGGGCGAAACGGTTGCAGCCGCCGCAAACGAGGGCGAAGACGTAGAAAATGGCGACAGTGACAGCGAAGGCAGCGTGCAGCTCGAAATGGTGTTGGACGACGAGGACAGCGCAGAAGAGGACGGCGCAAATTGATGGTGAAGAGGACGGCGAAAACTGGTGGTGGAAAGAAAAGGAAGACAAGTAGACGATATCTCCGTTTGAATATAAAACCCAATGAGGGATGCTGCAAGACTGATGCTAAATCCTGGAGCTTCCGTGAAACGCCCTCTTGCCATAATCAAGATAACAAAAAGCAAATACAAATACAAAATGGCCAGTCCGTCCCGCTGCCTCCCAAAGCCCATACTGGTTGCCTTTGCGCCCCCTCTCCCTCCAGTGGTATATCCATCCTACACTGCTACTATTCCTACATTCCTCTCCATCCTTCACTGCAGCCTATTCCTACATTCCTCTCCATCCTACACTGCCAGCCTATTCCACCTCAGTCCCGCAACCAGGCCCGTCGCTTTTCCTCTTTGCGCGCCCGCCGCTTCTCCCGAAACGCCTTGAGCTCCGTCCGCGTCGGCTTCTTGCCGCTACGCTCGGCCTTGAGGCTGCGTCCGTCGTTGGCATTGGCTGCCGCGTCCACGTCAAAGTAGGCGTTTGTCACCCGCCGCGCCACGCTCCCCAGCCGGCCGTCCTGCTGTCGGCCCGGCCGGTAATGGTCGCCGCCCGATTCGTAGTCGTAGTCTGCCGTGTCGTCGTCCAGGCCGCCGCCGCTCAAGGCCTGCTGTATCCGCGCCGCCGCCGCCGCCGCCGCTGCCGCAATGGCCTCCTCGTTCTCGGCATCGTCGGCATTGACGCCGGCATCGACGTCGTCGGCAGCGGCACCCACGACGCCGGGAAAACCGTCCATCCCGGCCGCATGGCCCTTGGCGTACCACGCGTTCGGATCGTAGTCGCCGTGAATGGCCGGGTTGTAGCCGCCCGCCACAGCACCCATCGCCGCTCCCGCTGCCGCCGGTCCTGCTCCTTGTGCTCTCGCGGCGGCCGTCGACGTCGCGTCTGGTACCCGCGGATTGTCCCACTGTGTCTGCTGGGTAAACCGGTTGTAGAAAAACCAGGCATTGTGCTCGTCGCTCCACATGGGGTCCCAGCCGTCGTCGTTGCTCGCATCCACTTGTGCTTCTTCTCCCTCTTCCAGGTCCGGCAGCGGCTCGTTCGGCAGAGGAGGCAGCACCGGCTCGGCATCCCCGTGGTCGTCGGCGCGCTCCGTTGCCTCGTTTGCTGCGCTTCTTGGCTCTGGCTGATCTTCGTCTCCTTCTTCCGCTGCCACCGCCTTCTCGCCATCTTGTATCGACAGCGGCTGCCTTGCCAAAGACGTGGCTGCTGCTGTTGCCTCTGGCGTCCTTGGCCCGTCCTCTTGTCCGTTGTCTTTGCCATGCTTGGTCAACGCCTCCATTGGCGCCTTGCCGCCGGGCTGCGGCGTCTGCGGATCGTCTGCTTTCGCCTCTTTTGTCTCGGATACAGACGCCATGGCTGTACTCGTCGCTTCTTCGATTGTCGCTATTTGTGACTTTTTTCTTGCTCAACCGTCACTCAAGTCGAATCTACTCTGTCAATAAAAATGGTGGTTAATGGTGTGAAAAACACGCCGTCGGCGGCGAGGATATTTGCTCGGAAAGCTGTTGGCTCTCATAAAAAGACTTACAGAGTGGTAGCAGGAAAATCGGAAAAGTCGCGTATTTTCGCGGCTCTGTATTGGGCCGTAGAAAGGTCGCGAGACAACAACCACAAGAGGCAGTTATAAAAAAGGTCTGCTTCTAGTGGTTCTCGAATGGCAAAGCATATTAGAGACAAACGAGTGCAGATAAAAGGCCAAATGGGAGAGGGATCCAAAGTAGAAAAAAATGGCCCATCAAAGGACTAAATATCACGACGTCAACACGTGCCAACTTTTATCTATTTTCTGCACGTGACCTTTCACATGATACTTTTCGTCGCAGTCGCTTCAAACGGCTGCCATGATCTGGAACAATCATCTTGATACAAGTGTCACCACATCTAAACGGTCGACAACTTCCCTCAGACTGGGATAGACGCAGACAACTTCCCTCAGACTGGGATAGGCGCAGATATTGCTGCTGTTTTGGCGCTGCAAGACAGTCTGGGAGCTATGCTGCCGCCCCACTAAATCAAGCTGCCATTCTCACGTCTTCAACTTGCTCCGTCCTTTACCACTCCGCTGTGCCATCGACATCACCACCATGGCACCCATTGAGCCGTCGGCCACGGCGCAAGCCGAGAGTATGTTTTTCTTCTATTCACTTTACGTCTTCTCTCTTCTCTGCTAACCCCTAGACGCCATCCGCGACACCATCCAGTCTCTCTTCAATGTCATGCTGCACACCGGCGCCTACGATGCCGCCGGTCCCCAAACGTCGGTCGAGGCCCTCGTCCACGAGGTCCAGACGTTGTCTCGCTCGCTGCGCGAGGTCTCTGCCATTGCCCGAGACGGCAGCGCCGCCACGCGCGCCAACGGCTACGGCCACCCCCCCGCCCCCCCTCGCCTGCCCGCTGTCCCACGCGACCTGGTCCAGTATGTCGAGGACGGCCGCAACCCGGACATTTACACGCGCGAATTCGTCGAGCTCGTCCGCCGCACTAACCAGCTGCGCGCCGGCAAGAGCGCCGCTTTTGCCCAGTTCCGCGACGCGCTCGCTGGCCAGATCCGCTCCGCGCTGCCGGAGCTGGCATCCGACGTCGACCGCGTCGTGGCCGCCACTACAGACACTGGCATCGCGCCGTCTGCCGCCCCTGCCGCTGCCGGGTCTGCTTTTACGTCTGCCGCCCCTGCCGGGTCTGCTTTTGCCTCTGCTGCCGCCGCCATACCGGCGCCGGCTGCTGTCCCTGCCTCCTTGTCCCGATCGGCCTCGGCCTCGGCCTCGCCCCAGGTCGGCGGCGGCGGCCCCGGCGGCGGCAGCATCGATATGCTCGGCATGCTGCCCTCCACGCCCACGGCGCAGCCTTTGCTGGGCGCTGCACCCGCGGGCGAGCCGGGTGCCCGAAACGGGACCGCCGACGACGCCATGCAATCCAGCTAAGATACGCCCACGCACACATCGATGGCGTTGCGACAGCCCAGACCAGCACTTTTCTTCCCGGGAGAAATTCTGATGGACAGTGCAAGCATTGAACCGCCGACCGTCTTCCGGAACAGCACAACGGCCTCCGTGCGGCTACCTCGTCAGCCGCAGACTGAGCCGTCAGCTGAAGACTCGTGCCAGAGCAACACGGCTCTGGAGCTGCCTCGGCACGGCAGGCCCTAGAGACAACGGCAGAGCCGGCCATATTTGGCAGACGCAGATGTGTTATATTTGGCCGCACATGTATGCCGTCTTCCGTGACATAATCGTACGGCACTGATAGACCGACGCGCAGAACCGTCTTCGTTATACCACTTTTTCAAGACAATGCATTGGCCAAAATCAGCTACACATAATATAAGTACACGAGACCCCATCTCGGCGCCCTCTTCACCTTGTTTCTGCTGCGTTCTCTTCTTGCTTGCACGCTTCTGTGTCGCTGCATTCTACCCCTACCAGCCAGCGAAATCTCTTTTCGAACAGCAAAGTAAAGCGATGCTCTGCACGCAATAAATAGCACCAAGTCTCTTCGAAACAAATGTAAACACCATCCCCCAAGGTCTGTCCTTTTGATTACTCTGCCAGTGCCTGTAGGGCTATCGACAAGGGCACAATCCGCAAGCTGCGGCCACGCTTGATGGAATGCGGACTCGCCGCCGGGCTGCTTCCCGGCGTGCTTCCGCCAACCGCCATCCGTGTTGGGTTGGCCGAATCGCGCCACTTGCGGAACACACTCTTGAGATCGCGCGGAATGCCCTCCAGCACCACCGTCGAGATCGGCACAAAGGGCCTGTCTTCCATGCTCGCTGCCAGAATGGCATACTCCTGTGCAAAGTCCAGCGCGTTGTGGAACGCCGCATACTGGGCTTGCGACCGGTGGCCCACGATAATGTAGATTTCAAAAAAGGCGTCCAGCACATAGATCCCTTCAGGCGACAAATCTCGTTGGTCAAATGGGTGTATCTCAATCATCTAAGGCCGGATTAGCTCGGAAACTCATAAAAGCCGACTACAGACATACCTGCTGACGGTTGCTCGGGTCCGAATGAAAGAGACGCCCCGTGTAAGTGCTGCTGTACTTGGGCTTCAGGCGCCAGTGGTCTGCAGACCCGGCTTTGCCGCTGCGCCCCGTTTCGAAAAGATCCCAGAAACTGTCTGGCTCGTTGCCGTCCTCCACCTCAATGATCTCGCCCGTCAGCGCCATGTCCATACCGAGCAGCCGAGCACAGCTGAGTTCATCGATATTGCTGCCCTTGCCCTTCCAGAGATAGCACTTTCCCTCATGCGTAATCAGATAAGGAAAGCCAGAGCAGAGACTTTTGGGAGCAAAGTCCACCTCATCAAACGTGATCTGCCCAAGGAACCGCCGCCCACACAGCATGTTGGCCGCCAACGAGTCATACCGCGTGCTGGCACCGCGCCGGAACACCACCACTCCGCCCAATGCTTGCAGGAACTCGGCCGTTTCCTTCCCCTGTCGCAGCTTGACTAGCTGCCCACCAAAGGCTCGCGCCTCGTGTGGAAGAAAGAGCTGGGCGTCCTCCACCATGGCTTCCGGAACCTCATCGCCAGCCCAAAAGTACACTTCCGTCACCCTCTTTCCCTCTTCATCCGTAAACGAATGGGGGCAGAGGTACATTTCGCGTTCAAACAGAATGCGTTCGTGCTGGGGCGCCACTGGCTGTTTCCTCCCGTCGCTGGAAAACAAAAACAGCTGTGCCTGGATCGTGTCGACTTTGGCGTCCCCCAGCGGCCGCTTGGATAGAATCGCGCCCGTGTCGATGCGAAATTCACGGCCAGGACGGTTGGCGCCAAAGAAATCCTTCAACACCACCGAGATCTCCTGTGCTTGCTTGGCAGGCGATGTTCGCATTGTAGGAGAATGAGCCGTGGGAGTGAGTCTCGGGCTGGGCGACCGAACGCGCTGCCAGTCTGTAGGAGACGGCTCTGGCTGAAGTTGCCGGCTTGCCGACCGCGTCGTCGTTTCTTCAGAACGAGTGGCCGCCGGTGCATGCTCTCTGACGGGCAAAGTCTGCACCTCTGCCGGACTGGACGTTGCAGTCACAGTCGCAGCCGCCGGTTGCCATTCCTTCTTTGTGGGCGGAGTCGGAAGCGGCCGGGTGGCGCCTCCTGTCTTTTGTGGCGATAGGGGTCGCGATGGGTGAGAAACGTGGGCCCCTCCTGTCTTGGAGGGCGAGAGCGGCCTCGGCACCATCATATCAATGGTGCCTGCAGAGGCAGAGCCTTCCAGGAACTTGGACATTCTCTTCAGATTCAGTTTGCTTGGTGACAAAGGCCGCGACGCAGGCGATTCCTCCACCTTGGCCTCGGCCGGGCCACTCTGCCTGCTCTTGGCCGCCAAGGCAGCAATGTGGTCTTGGATCTTGCTCGGCGACCGTGGCCGAGTGACGAGTGTTTTGGAAAAGTCGCCGAGCGGTCCTCTCGGTGTCGCTCCTTCTCCTGCCAAGGTCGGTTTGGAAGAGGTCCCCGAGGCACTTGGCAGACCGGGCAGGCTTGGCTTCAAGGCAAGCTTCCTCGAGGTATCGCCAAAGGAAGTCACGTGCGGCGCAAGAGTAAAGTTCTTGGGGCTGATTGCGGGCGGCGTCTTGATGTGAGCGGCCATGGGCTGCACTGCCTCCTTTGGCTTCTCGGCAGCCATTTCTGTCGGCTTCGTCTCATCTGGAGCAGCTTGGGCGCCGGTGCCCTGAAGGCTCGATGGGGCCCTTCTCTTGGGGCCACGAGCACGGCTCTTCGTCATATGAGTGAGTTCAGGGGCTGCCAAAGATGACGCTGTCTCGGAGCCAGACGCTGGCGTGGAGTTGGATGCGCCAGCCGCGGGTGGTCCCCGGGCCAAAAGACCAGCCAGAGCTGGGTGGAATCGGCCGTTCAGCGCGCTGCCGCCCCCTGCTGCCTGACCACGGACAGCGGGTGGTGCTGCCTCTTGTTCGGACGTGGCCATGCTCTCCGGGTCCCTCCTGGACAGGGTTGAAAAGCTCTTGGACCGGCTGTATTCAAGCGGACGGATCAGAGTCTGCGGCGAGGCCGGCGCCGCGACAGAAGGCCGCCGTTGCGGCGACACGGACCGAGAGCCTCCCGTTCGGCTCATTTCTAGTCTCTTGATCACTCCCTCTGGAAGCTCCGGCTTCTCGTCCTGGGCGTGGGCGTTTGTGGTCACGCCCCGTCCTGTTGACTTGGCCTGCTCAAACTGCGCCTTCTTCTGAAGAATAGCGTCTTTCAGCTCGTCCTTTCTCTCCCGTGGTTTCGGGCCGCCCGTGGGGATGAGCGCATTCTTTCCCCGAAGAACATTGTCTTTTAGAATGTCTGGAGCCACAAAGTTCTGCGTCTTGGCCCGGCGCAAAGTGCCAAACACATTGTGAAGTTCATTGGCTCCACCCTCCTTTTCCTTGTCACCCGTCGGCAGCGGCTGCCGCGGCTTCAGGACAGCACGCAAGTCACTTATTGGCAGAGCAGCTTCTTTCGCCGGCTCTTTACCGGGCGATGCTAGCGCCGTCATTGGCTTGTCGCTGAGGCTGCCGACAGAGACGGAGTGGGAGTGTTGTCGCCCAACAGCACCGGCTGCTCCCGCGGTGGCGCCGCCCTTCACGGCCTGGCTGCCCAGGCTGATAGCAACGGGCGGCGGCGGCACGGCTGTTGCGCCCATTGGCGTCGATCGCATGAGTCCACCCGTTTTGACCTCGTGCTTCCGAGCCACAGTGGGCGGTTGGGCGGTCTCTGCCAGACCTGGATGGGTGGCTTTCTGGGCCTTGGCTTTGTTGAGCTCTACCATCCACGCTGGCTGGTTGTTGAGGAATGCAGGGGTCTTGTGCTTGGGTGACTCGGGTTTGTTGAGGGCAGCCTCGAGCCAACTTGACTTGGTCGGACTCCAGCGGCGCGGATCTATGCTTTTCGAGGGGCTCGATGGCGGAGTCGTCTTCTTCTCCTCGTCCTGGCTTTGCTTTGCGTCTTGTTCGGCGGGCGCTGGCTCTGCTACCGCTTTTGCGGTGGGCGTTTGGGCACCGCCGTCCACGGGATCCCGTCCGTGGCTCGAGGATGGGCGGGTAGGCGAGCTCGGCTGTACCAGCAGAGAGGCCATTGCCTCTCCCCGCTGCAGACCCGGAGGAGAGGTGACGCTCCACCGCTTGACGCTGTCGCTGCGCTTCATCATGGCGCTCTGGACAAAGCCACCGACGCCCTTTGTTGGCGAGCGCGGCCGCGTGGGCGATGTGCGTCCGGACAGCGGAGAGGTAATGGTACCGTCAGTGGGTGGATCCAGCCGCTGCGTAGGCGTGAGCGGAAGGGCCGGTCTGAGCTTGGTGCCCGCGTTGGACAGAGGCGAGCTGCTTTCCGGCTCAGAAGGCAACGGGCGTGCCACGGCCGCCAGGCCCGGAAGATGGGTCGGCGTGGCAGTCAGGTCCTGGCGATCGTCGTCCTCGACCTGGGAGCGGCGGTAAGCGGCAGAGTTGAGGCCACGGTCCGGGGTCTGGCGGAACCACGAAGCGTCCTTGGCAGACAGCGCCTGGGCAATATGGTCGCGCGAAACAGGGGTCTCGCTGTCCAAGTCCAGTTCGGCAGCCGGAGTCGCCTCAGGCGCGGCGGAAGAAGCAGAGTGTTGGGATGAGCGAGCAGCTGCGTTCTCGGTGGCCACCATGGAAAGGGGCCTGCCTTTGGGCCGGAGATCCGACGACAGGGGGCTGCCAGACAGGGGGCTGCCCGACGCGGCTGGCCGTCTCTGCCACGAGAGTGTCGGTGTCCGTACCTGGTGAGAGCTGGCGGGCGACTTGGTGTCGGAATCAAACGGAGATATGTTCTCTTTGGCCGCGAGCGTCGAGAGAGAAGCAGCATCGCCTCCGGGGGCGGAAGCAGCCGCCGAACCGGCCGTGTTGTTGCTGCTCTCGTTCTGGCGCTTCTGTGGCGCACGAGCTGTAGGGCTGTCTTCGAGAGGCGGCGACACGGCAGGCCTGGAAAGGTCCGGCGTCTGAGAACTGTCGTAGCGAAGATGCATCGATGGAGGCGGTGTATTGGCTGGAGAGGACTTTTGGGGTGAGATGGACCTTGCCCGCTCTGCACGTCTGTGTCAGCAAGCAATCCAAAGCAGGCAGGAACGGTCGGCAGCATATCCAAGCAGAGGAAGGCGCGCCCAGGTGTCTGGACGTGTCGCTGTGCCCAGAGCCAAGATGGGATGATCACGGGACCACGGATCACAAGATCACGGACACGACTCCCGCTCAATCATGATGGATGGGAACGACGGGAAAAAGCGGCATCACCGCGGGCGCCCGGGCTGTATGAACTTACCTGCTCGGCGGGCCTGGCGCTCCCGCTTTTCCTGCAGAATCTTCTGCTCCAGTTCGCGGGACCGGGCATCGTCTTCCTCCTGCCGGCGGTCCTTAAGCTGCTCAACAGAGCGGAGGAAGTCGGTGACCTCGTCGGACATGGCTTCTTCGTTTCGGAGCCTCTATTCGCGGGTGTTGTCGCTGTCGGGGAGGCTGCTTTTGGGGCCTGCCGAGTTGTGTTTGTTGCAGCGGGCTGCCACGGCTTCCGCGCCGTTCCAATGTTTGTCCGGCTCAAAGGACCGCAGACATGACAGACCGGGTCAATACCCGGGAACGCGTTGCAGGCAACCGAGGACGAGCACGAGGGGAAGACGCAGGGTCGGAGGAGGAGAGGTCGAGGGTCGTGAGCGGTTGGGCGTTGCGTCGGCACCAGGCATAAAACGGCAAGCTTGTGGAAGAAAACGAGGGGGAGCAAAAAGTCGGCAACCAACCAAAATATGTAATAGCGAAACGGCCTGGGAAAAGCCCATGCCAGCCAGCGCTGGACACCGCTAGCGAGTAGTGCTAGCGTGTTCAGCTGCTGCGCTCCCAGTGTTTACTTCCGTGCAGTCCCAAACACTGGTAAACACGCGGCTTTAGCGTGTCTTTAGGCCTCGGGTGCGCTGTCATTCGTTCGTCGTGGGGCTTAATACCCTGCTAGTACGACTTTGTGCTTCACGCTGAGAAAAGAACGGCGCTGGACGGCAGCAACTGGGCCTCCACGAAAACAGGTCCGCTCGTAGTGTAAACATTGCAAATGTCGCCGTCGCCGGAGCAGGCCGGCAGGAATACCACAGATGCCATGGAACAGGACCGGGGGCTGTTTCGGCCGGCATTCCTCCCAGCCAGACTCGGCATGTGGCAAACTCGCATACAATTATTACAGAAAGCTTCGCTCGAGTTACCCCCCCTATATTACACGCCATGGTACTTCTGTCAATGCTCAGGCACGGACGGCCAATCACACAGCGCAGAGGGAACCCCTCCATCCTGAACCTTGCCCCCAGATCGTGCGACAGATGATCGCCCACAGGGTCAGCAGAGATGCGCTATGCGTCCAAGTAGTTGCCGTCTTCCTCCTCTTCAGTACAGAAAGAGCCGCGCCTTGGCGTCCTCCACCACCCAGGCCAGGCCTTCCTTTAGGTTCTCGCCGGTCATGGCACTGCACTGCAGAATCTGCCACTTGTGCGTGCGGATATCCTGGAGCTTGAGTTTCTGCGCACGTCAGTAAAGCCCTCTCAGCCGGCACAAATCCGACATGTACCTCTGTAATTTCGTCGCCGCTCATGCAGCCCTGCACATCGGCCTTGTTGGCAAATACCAGCAGGCTGGCCCCCGACAGTCGCTGGTGGCCGTTAGCAATCAAACATGCAGCAGCCTTGCCTCGTACAGATGGGAGCCAAACGGCGTACCTCTTCCTCCAACAGGCCGTGCAGCTCGACCCGGCAGTCGTCTAGCCGCAGCCGGTCCGTGGCATCCACCACCCAGATGAGCGCGTCTGTCTTTTCAAAGTAGTTGCGCCAGTATGAGCGCAGCGTCTTCTGACCGCCCACATCCCCTGGCTGTCTTAGCCACCATGCCGGATCCGACTAGGGCTTGGCTACTCACAAATGTTCAGCTTGTAGCTAAATTGTCAGCTCAAGCGGAAGACTCACTCAAAGGCCGGGCAGGACAGCACTCACCCTTCATAGTCAATGGTCTTGATGATGAATCCGAGCGTGGGGCTGACCGTGTTGACATCCTCTCCCATAATCTTCTTCACAATGGTCGTCTTGCCGGCATTGTCCAAGCCACTAATCTGTGTCAGATTGGCCTCTATCCGAACCAGAGGGAGGAAGCAGAAAGAATATAAGAGGTCCAGCCACGCACAGCATCAGAATCCGCAGTTCCTTGTCCTTGAGGCGGGCTTTCCGCAGAATGGACAGCATCGTGGCCACTACAGTCGCACCACACAAAGTGGGCTTGTTTTGAGGAGTCTGAACGGTTGAGCGGGATATAGAAGTTCATTGCTCTGCAACCGCTCCGCCGCTTTCCCGTTTTTAGGGCGCAAGCTCCGTGTTGATGGTCACGTGATCGCGATATAGACGACGAGAATGAAAGGCTGCGATTCTATAAGTATGAATTTTGCAAAAGAGATAACAAGTCGGGGCGTGCTCAAAATTATACTATTCATTTCACTCCAGTTTCTGTTCTCATTTCTGATGCCTATTGATTATTCCAGATAGATAACTTGCTATGCTGCTACCTCATGGCTTTGCTTGGACATTCATGGCTTTGGGATAAGGCTTTAGCCTGTATAAAGCGCTCTGGTTGCAATTAATGCCTCGCTTTGGAAGTGATTATTTTCATGCCAAAGTGATGTTTATGAATGTGTTTAGAAAGCGAGAAAACACAGACTCTAGACCCTGGCCAGACAGTCGATTAGAACAGCCATATTCCATTGTTTTGACTGGAAAATATCATACTGTCAAAACAGTGCCCAGTCGCACCTTCCCTACTTCCTTCGTTCTTTCCGTCTGCTGTTGGTGGTAGTATTACATGAAACATGCTTTTTCCGTGAGATCGGCCTCACTATGCTTATAACCGCTCTTTCAGATTCTACAGCATTCTTTGTTTTCACCGTCTCTCTTCTATACCCCATTGGCTGTTGCGTTGTTTGTTGTCTGAAAAGCTCACTGCCAACATCTTTTTTGCTTGGCAAGATATTAGCGAAAACCCAAAAATGAACTCTGATTACGGCAATGCCACACCCAAGAAAAATGTAAGCTTCATCTCAGCTGTGATGGCAATGATAGATCTGACCAAAACAGGGATATATGTTGGCCAGGAACAGGTACCAGGCTGTTCCTCCGCCGCCGAATCTGACCTCGGACACCAAGATCCGGTCTCCAAAGGGAAACACAACATGCAGAGGATCGGGTGCTCATGATGAGATCACCATCCCCGGAAGCCAGGACGAAAATGGGGCACCGCTAAAGACGTATCGAAAATACTGTGATCAGTACTACGAGGTCGGCCCAGGCGGCCTGATGATTCCGCCAGGGATGATTCGCAACCCTGGAAGATACTTGGCTCGGCCCAGTGCCACGGGCGCGATGGAGGTTCTCAAGGAAAAGACCTCTGCACGGAACGATGTTGCAGACCCCGAGGTGATCGCTCTTGACACGATCAAAGCGTCCTTGGCGCCCTCCAAGCCGGACAGGTATGAGCAATGTGTGAGTGACTTGGAAGACGGCCAGCGTTGACGTGACAATCGCAGCTGGGAGGTTGGCCCAGAAGACAGCCGCTCGACTGCCGGGATTGGCGGCGACGGCGGAGACAGCAACGGGCCTTTTAACAGTGGCAGGGGCCCACAGAGCTGCTATAGTGCAGACTGGGAAAGCAGAGTCAAGCAAATCTTTCTGACGGTGGAGCGGTATGAGAAAGTAATCCGCACCTGGATTTCCACCGTGTCGACGGCAGACATGCCCCTTCTTCTGCACAAGATAGCCTGGAAAAGCCCGCACTGCGACATCCACCCGTCTGACGGCCGCTTGCTGGTCCCAGTGGATTACCCGGCAACAGCTCGCAATGGTGCGTTCATCGAGGATAAGGCCACGAGAAGGCGCCGCTGGACGCAAACGGCCAATTCGGCTAGCAAAGCATATACTCTTGTGCATGGACTGGGAGAGACGGAACAAGAAGAGCCGAATACACGACCGAGCGGTCTTGAAGACAAGGGCAGCGACATGGCTATTCAAGAGAGCGGTTTGGAGGACAAGGGCAGCTACATGGACAAGGAAACGACCTCGGAGACAGCATCGGGTCGAGTAGCTTCCAAGACTGCGGCTGCGTCTTCTGCGTCCGAACCGCCAGCAAGTGCAGGGCCCCAAGCCGGGTTCTATATGCGCTTAGCAAACGAAGCAGACTTGGCGGGCGTCCAGGAGATTTACAACTTGGAAGTGGCCCGAGGGACGCAAGCCACAGACATTACGGCGCTTTCGGTGGATGAATTCGGCGCCATTCTCTCGACTTGTCGCCGCATCGAACTCCCCTTCATTGTGGCCGTGGGCAAGAAGGAAGAGTCGGGGGGATCGGCCGAGAAGGTGCTCGGCTTTGGCTTTCTCTCCGTGTACCAGCTCGGTCTAGCCGGCGGCCTGACTGGGACGAGCAAACACTCGGTCAAGGTGAATTTGTTTGTGCATGCCAGACACCGCCAGAGAGGCGTTGGGGGCGCGCTGATGAACACGCTGATGCAGATGGTGTCGGCCTCGTACGTGCCCAAGAAGCAATACAGCGGCAAGTTTACGCAATCGCTCGACCAAGACATTTACAGGCAGAGTCGCTGGGTCTTTGTGGAAATCCTGTACGGGAGCGAGCAGGGCCTGGCGGAACTGTGGTACGACCGCGTGCTGAGAAGTGACTATGCCTTCCGGCCGTCAGGCAAGAGTATGACCGGGGCCATTTGGTCTGGCTCTGGAAAGTGCTGGCTCACCAAGAACATTTACCAGCACGACTGCGTGGGTTCGTCGGGGCCAGCAGAGCGAGGGGGCAGCCTGTCTCTGCCGGGGCCCTGCCGTGCCAGGAGCCAGACATCAAAGCCGGGAGATGACGGTGGAAGCAGCGAGGCATCCAAGCCTGGATATGCACCGTCCTGGAGGTCCGGCCCCAAGGAAGAGCTCAGCGTTCAGGCGGCAGGCAGCAACCCTGACCTGAATTTGCAGGGAAAAGCAATGTCGAGCTTTGAGGACGATGCCGCGGCTTTGCACTACAACCAGTTTTGGTGAGGCTCGGCGTGTTTGGTTTCTGGGAGGCATGCTGGCAGACAAAGCCGAGTTGAAGATCTGGAGATTGGCCCAATGCCGAGTGGAAGTCTGGAGTTGATGGCGCAATGCTGAGTGGAAGAATCCAGAGGATATACTCGATTTAGCAGTGCGAGCTGGCTGTTGATGCACCGGCCGAGATTATTTGCCATGTACATTGTGGGGTAGTTAGGTCGATATCAAGTTATTCACTTTTGGCAATTTCTTCCGACAGGCGTTTATTAGCAAACAGGTATGAGTCAAGGGCGGGCAAGGCTCGGGGATGAATCGGCATATCGAGTGAGGGGCCATCGGCCGATGTGGGGAACCAACATTGAGTGTGACTTCATAAGGTCGTTTCCCAGCCTTTGACAACTGCCGGCCTTTTTTCAAGTTGCAGACCTTTGCTTGCCGTTTACTGCCTCTATTGTTCTTTTCAAGCTTGCCTTGTTCTTTGCAACCTACACCATGGCTTTCACCACCAAGGCCTCGATTGCGTCGTTTGGCGGGCGCCTGCTCAAGCTGTCGCACAAGTCGACGACGACGGGAACGGACATGGCGGTTTCCGTGTTTCTGCCGGCGCAGGCGGCCAGCAAAAAGGTGCCGGTGCTGTACTTTTTGTCGGGTCTGACGTGCTCGCCGGACAACTGCGCGGAAAAAGGCTTTTTTCAGGCGACGGCGGCACAGCACGGCATCGCGGTCGTCTACCCGGACACGTCGCCGCGAGGGCTGAAGCTGCCGGGCGAGCACGACGCGTGGGACTTTGGCGAGGCGGCCTCTTTTTACCTGGACGCGACGACACCCGGCTACGCGGCGCACTACCGCATGGAGACGTACCTGACAGAGGAGCTGCCGGCGCTGCTCTTTGGCGATGCGACGCTCGGCGCGCAGCTCGACAGCACGCGCCAAAGCATCACGGGTCACTCCATGGGCGGCCACGGCGCGCTCAAGCTGTACCTGCGGCACCCGGGCCGCTTCCGCTCGGTCTCGGCCTTTGCACCCATTGCCAACCCGACGCGCTGTCCCTGGGGCCTCAAGGCTTTCCGCGGCTACCTGGGCCCGGCCGAGACGGTGCTGACGCCCGAGACGGCAGACGAGGCCAGCATCCCGGCCGCCTGGAAGGAGCACGACGCCACAGAGCTCGTCAAGCGCTGGACCGGCGGCGACCTCAAGATGCTCATTGACGTGGTGCGTTTGCCTCGTTTTTTCGTTTTTTTTGCCATGCTGACTCGCTTGCAGGGCACCAGCGACAACTTTTACCAGCAGAAGCAGCTGCTGCCCGAGAATTTTGAAAAGGCCGTCAAGACGGCCGGCCTGTCTGGGCTGACGCTGCGGTACCAAGAGGTGGGTTTCTGCACTCGTTGTCTGCACTCTGCACTCGTTTCTCGTCTACACCTCTGCATCTCGTTTCTGTATTCACCTCATCCTAACATTCCAGGGCTACGACCACTCGTACTATTTCATCTCGAGCTTCAGCAAAGACCATGTCGACCACGCGGCCAAGCACCTGCTGGCATGACTCGGGGCAAAAATATAGCTTTGAGGAAATATAGCTTTGAGGCTAGCTTCGAGGCAATATAGCTGTGGGATATTCAAGTAAATATACACAAAGGATCCGGACGGCCGCCAAGGTTTGGTGGATAACAAAAATAAAAAGACCAATGTACAAGCAGCAGATACAAACAGGACTCTGTAAACAAGACACAACATATACACATGGAAGTAGGCACGCTACTCTGGAGAACGCCGGCCCGACAGAAGAGCAAAGAGGATACCGCTGAGGCGAGGAACAGGTAAAAAGGCCGACGCCCAGCAGCAGAAAAAGGCCCCCGGCAGCAGACAGGCAGCTTCTAGCTGACCCGCCGTCTCTCGGCCAGGTTGCCCAAGAAAAATGTGGCGCTAGAGGCCACGGCAGAAGGAGCGGCAGCCGAAGCGGGGGGCACCACCTGGCCTTCCTTTTCGAGCTTGCTGCGCAGTTCGGCCTCGGCCTCGCGACGGACGCGCACCAGGGCGAGTTTCTCGAAACGGCTCAGGCCGCGCACCCAGTGGCGGCCGGCCTCGTGTTCGCCGAGACGCTCGAGCAGTTCGGCCGTCTTGTGGCGGACGTCGCGGTCCTTGTGGAAGAGGCCGAGGGCGACGTAAAAGAGGCCGCCCTGGGCTTCGGAGGCGACAGAGAGCAAAAAGCAAATGGCGTCGTACGAGTGGACGCGCTGGTTCAGCGTCAGGTAAATGTCGCGGCTCTGGGCCGGGGTCAGGCGCTGCGTGCGCAGGCGGTCGTGCAGGTGGTGCAGGTCCAGGCCCTGCAGGGGGCGACGCACGCCGTAGAGCTTGGCCATGTCCTGGATAAAGCTAAAGTGGCTGCGCGAGCTGCGCCAGCCCTCGATGCGGGTCACGTTGCCGGCCAGCTCGCGCATCTTGGCGTGCTCGTCGGGCCACATGTAGCCATGGCCGTTGGCGACGGTGATGACGGCAGCGGCAGACGGTGGCGAGACCGGCGTGGCGGCCAGGTCCTCGGCGCTGCCGCGGTTCCCCCACATGTTGAGGGCGCTGCTGCCGTAGACGGTCTCCTCGAAAGCGGCGGCGATGCGGGTAAACTTGACGACCCAGTCACGCCATTTGGCGCGAATGACGCGCTCGCCGAGCCGGGCGTGGATGCTTTTTTGGATCTCGGCCATAAAGGCAGAGTCGCCGGTCAGGTCGCTATTGGCCGAGCTGGGCGACGTCAGCAGCGGCGTGTTGACCAGGGCGGCGTAGGCGGCGTGTTGCTGCTTGAAGAAGAGCAGGCCCTCGCTGACGGGTGCCTCCTCGATGCGGCTGCTGATGCGCATGCGGCCGGTCGGCAAATCGCACAGCAAGTCCCACCACTCGGGGTGGATCTCAAAGGTCGGGTTCGTCACGCCGGCAATGAAGCCGGGCACCAACAGCAGCGCCTCAATGGTGGACAGGTCGGTGTAGGGAAAGGCGTGGCGAGTGAAGCCGCGCAGAACGCCGCCCGAGGCCAAAGCGCAGGCGGCCAAGACGGCCTCGGCCACTTCGCCCGACGGCATGTTGTGGCCCATGAAAATGATGCGTTTCTGCGTCAGCAGCGCATTGACCAGCACGACAATCGGGTGTGTCAGCGGGCCGTTGGTCGTCAAGTGGGCGTGCGGCGTAAAGGGTTGTGGTGACTTGGCGTGCGGTTCGGAAAAGGTTTGGATTAGCTTGATGAGGGAAAAGTCGCCCACCATTTCCGGCATCACGGCCACCGGCACCTTGATGGGGATGGGGATGCCCTTGTAGTAGACCTTGCTCTCAAACTCGTGTGTGTCGCGCGGCACCGAATAGACCGACGGGCCCTCGAGATGGGCCTTGGTGCCGGCGCGCGAGATGCCCATGGCCGGCTGCGACGGCTGTTCGGGGCCGCTGGCCTCTTCGGCCATGCGGATCTGGATCATTTGCTCAAACTTTTCCATAAACAAGTCCTTGTTCTCGCTGCCCTGCAGCAGGTTGCGCTCCAGCCGGCTCAGCCGCGGCATCAGCGACAGGTCCATGGCGTTGACGGCGTCGTACAGCAGAGCCAGCGTCTCCTGCACCGGCGATTTAAAATACTCTTCGAGGGCGAGCAGAAGCAGCGGCTGTTGGTCAGCTTGTCGTCCTGATCACGCCTTGGCAGCTCCACTCACCTTGTAAATGTGCAAAAAGGGATGCCGCGTGCAAATGGCCATGGACTTGACGTTGGCGCCGCGCCGTCTCGTCTTATCCTGCTTCGTGTTGACCAGATTCAAGACGTAAATGAGCGGCGAGCCCTCATTGTGTTCGGACTCGCTGTCCGTCGACAAATCGTCGTCGTCCCGGTCGTCGTCGTCGGTGTCGTCGAGGTCGTCGGCGTCGTCGGCGTCGACAGGCCCGTTTTCGTCTACGCCCGCGTCGTGGACCCCGTCGCTGTCGTCGCTCGGGTTCGTCGTCGTGGTGCCGGCCGGGTGTTTTTGCTGGCGCTGGCGGGCTCGTCGGTGTTGCCGGTGTTCCCGGGCCTGGCGCTCCTGGTCCTCCTCCTCGGGCGAGATGTCCTTGTGGAGGAAGAACATGGTCCAGTCTTGGTTGCGCAGATGCGTCTGGTCCGGCAGCATCAGGCCGGCCAGCATCTGCTCGTTTCCGGTAATGGGCACCGGGTACTGGTGCTCCATAATGGGGCCCTCGTCCACGTCAAACGACGCGGCCAAAATGTACTCGACGTGGTTCTCTCGAGACTGGCGCGGGTATTGGGGCCGCAGCCGGCGAGGCGAGTAGGCGCCGGCGTGAAGAGGCGGGACTCGCTTGGCGGCGGCGGCGAGCGACGAGTGCTGCGACGACGACATGGCCGTGCCGACCGAGGCCGCCTGGGTGGACGCGCGGTCGGGGTCGGCCGCGGCCGAGGACGAGGCCGGGATGGGCGGCGGCAGCGAAGAGGGGGGGGGGGGCTGGGACGGCAGTCCGGGCGGCTGGGGCGACCGCGCCGGCCGCTGCTGGGGCGAGTGGCCGAGCATGGGCGAGCTGGCGAGGCGCGGCGACGAGGAGATGGACAAGGACGACGGGAACGACGACAGAGGCGGCCGCTGGGCGTATTCAAACGGAACCGCCGTGTCGACGGCAGAGGCCATGCGGCCTGCTGAGGCGGGCGAGACCAGAGGCGGTCGGCAATGAAGCGTCGGGAATGAAGCGCCGGGCAATGAAGCGTCGGCGGGAGAAGCGTCGGGAGAAGCGTCGGCCGAGACAATAAGACGAGGCTGCAATGGCCCCGACAGGCGGTGGATCCACGAGTTGGACGTGTGCGTCTTGGCCGCCGGCGTCTGCGCGTCGAGTCCGGCTCGATTGTCCGGGTCCGAGGTCGTCGTCCTGTTGGCAACACGTCGGCGGTGCTGGCTCAAGGGGGGGGATGCGCTGTGGCCCGGCTGCGCTAGACGACGCTGATAGACGCCTTCTGCGGCGCCCCTTTTCTTCCTAGTGGCAGCTCGGGCCCTGGGACACGAATCAGAGCTCGCGCCGGTGGACGGTGGGTCCGCGAGTGGAACAAGGGCTCTCCAGCAGTACAGCGCTAGCCACAGCGCCCTGTCCCGCCCAGCTGGGCGACGCCTGCTGTGCGCGAGCGCTATAGTGTAGTGGTTGCCGGGCCGTTTTGTTTACTCGGCAAAGGTTATCGCGGGGCTTTGCAGCTGAATATCTCGGTCACGGGCGTTTCCATTGACGATTCCGCGTCTGCACTTTTTGTCTGCACACTCTGTATCTGCTTGACTAATTGACGATTTGCTTCCGCGTCTGTACTACGATTCCGATTTTGCGCACTTTGTCTGCGTACTCTGCGTCTGTTGACTCAATCTCCCGCTTTTCCAACCATTTCTCGTCGGCTTCACTCCGTCGCACCCATGGCAAGTCTGCGCCGTCCCACAACGGCCCCAGAAAGCTAACCGCTCGCAGTCGATGCCCACAGGCTACAAGCCATCGCCCCTGGGCTATGGATCGCCGCGCAGCTCGCCATTTCGCAGGCCCGGGTCACCCGTGTCGCCGTCGCCGCTTCGCCAGACAACGCCGTCCGTCACGCCACACAAGATCGGTTCTGGCGGCGGCGGCCTAAACTCGCCCTCTAGATTTACCGGCAGCCCGACGCCGACCCCCGTGAACGGCGGCGCGTCCTGGTCGCCGCGCAGCCAGTTGCAGCCGGCGGCCGAGATCAGCAGCACCTCCGGGCTGCCGTCGGCCTCCTTGGCACAGGGTTCGGCGCTCTCGCAGCTGCAGCCGGCGCAAGTGCGGACACTGCGCGAGGGATTCCAGATTCTCGATCGGGACAACGACGGCATTGTGAACCGGGACGACGTGGCAGACATGCTGAATCAACTAGGTGGGTTTTTCATTATTTCTATTTTATGCATCATTTCTATTTTATATGATTTCTTTTTCTTCTCGCTGTTCTCTTTTTCTTTTTCTTCTTTTTCCTTTTCTTTCTCTTTTCTTCATTCTCTTTCTTCTCGCTGCTTCCCGCTCACTCTCAGGCCTCCCTTGCACCGCGTCCGACGTCGCCCTCTTCTTCCCGTCCACCGGTCCGCCGACCATGCCGATGGGCACGTTTCTCAGTTCGCTGGCCACCGCGCTGGCCGCCATGTCGCCCGCCGCCGAGCTGCTGTCGGCGCTGTCGGCCTTTGACGAGGACGACAGCGGCCAGGCCGACCTGGCCGAACTGCGCGACGCCCTGCTAAACACGGCGCCCGAACCCGGCGAGCCGCCTCTCACCGAAACTCAAATCAACCGCGTCATGCAGGGCTTCACGGGACGCCGCGCCTTTACCAACAAGAGCAAGCCAGGGTCCGGCTTTGGCAAACGCAACGATGTCTTTCGCTACCAAGACTTTGTGCAGTCCATCAACGGGGCCGGGCAGAGCGCCGCCGAGGCCGAGGCCGTGGACGCCTGAGCGCTTACTGCTGTTTTGTATTATTGTTGGCTATCGGAGGCGACACGGAGAATGGTGCCAGGCAGGGATAGGTCATGCATGCTTGCTGGAATTCTAGCTTTAATGACAAACTCTCAACCGCAAGTGAAGCTCTCGCCACCGGCAGCCTTGTACATTGGCTGTGCTGTTGCCCTTCTGCCCCACAGAAGCTTCGAGAATGGCTGTGGCCAGGCCCGCTTATAGCGATATCTCCGTACAGTGTGCTTACTACGCACAGCGTTGGCAGCGGGAAGACCCTAACGGACAACACCCGAGCCGCTGGTTACCGGCAATTAGCGGTTCCTACGGCCAGCCACTAAAAGCTGCTGCTGCTGCCCCGTCACATGTGCATCTGGCCTCAACGCCCACGACTGGCAATACGAACGCTAGCAGGGCAAGGCTCCCCCACAGGTCCTAACGGTTGAGCGCGTCTGTAGAGACCAAAGTAGATGTCGAGCGAAAGTAGGTTATCGACAGGGAAAGTAGATCCTTGAGGATGCTCGACTTTCTTACGGGTTCAGAGCAGAGCGCGTAAGTGTGATGGGTGCCGCTGTTCCCGCTAGGCTCGGCGGAGGCTGCCCCTGGCCGGTGGTTCCCCATGATACCACTGCAGAACAACGGCCAGTCCCCCTTGTCGACCGGTAGGGGCATGGCCAGGACGGCCCACAACGCAGTGGCCCTCGCCCTCCAGTCCAATGGGCAGGCAGCTCTCCTCCTTCGTCGTCCGGTGGAGATGGGCAATGGCAGTGTTTGGCAGAAATTTCCACCAGGTGCTGCTCGTCGACCTTTTGCCGTCCAGGTCCTCTTCCTCTCGCCTCCTTATCACGGGCACGCCAAAAGAGAAAGCCAACAGCACTCTGCCACGGAAGACGCAGCCGACGAGCCACACACAAGCATCGGCACTGCCCAGCAGCCAGCAAAGCAAAGCAAAAAGTACATTGCAGCCTGCACCATGACCGCCCTGCAGGCCTGATCGATTCCTGTCACCCAAGCCTCACCGTTTCTTACCCCCTCTCTCTCGCGCTCTCTCTCTCCTCGCCGGCCTTTGTTTTGTGCTGCATCCCAGCCCAGCTGCAGCTGCATACGACAGCATCGACTGCAGCCTCTTGGGCCACCTGCTCGACTCCTCCGTTACACCGCATCCGCTCGCTGCATCTGCCCAGGCTGTCTCGATTCCCAGACTACGAAACGAGGCCTTGAAGTCCCTTGAGGCTGTCTCTCCCAAGCTGCGCCTTTTCGGCCTCTTTGTTGACTATCGACGGCTCCCTGCTCCCTCTCTGCCACTTTCCCATCACACCACGGCCACAGGACACAGACGCAACGGCAACGCGAGCAGGGAAATTGCATGGTCCATCTTTTGGGACATTAATCCGACAGCTATTTTATTGTTTCACAGTGCTATCTTGCCAGCGATTACGAAAGCACAAAAGCCGCTGGGGGGGGACTCGGATAAAAGCATAATCCGACACCAACTAGACAGCAGCCGCCTCAAATGGAGTTTTTTAAAAAAAAATCCTCCAAAAAGCCCACTGCCTCCTCGTCCGCCACTGCCACCCATCCCTACTACGTCCACCACGACGACGAGGACTATCTGCCATCGCCTGTCCCGTCGGAGCCGTCCTCGCCAGCGACCCGGAGCCGGTCGCCCACCAAAAAGCACGCCACCGCCACCGCTGCGTCGCCGTCGCCATCGTCGCCCACAAAGCTGCCATCCAAACCGCTTCCTCCGGTTTCCGCCTCTTTCCCCGCCACAGCGCCTCCGTCGGCTGCCGCTGTTTTTGCCTCGCCATTGCCGCGGCCGCCTGCTGATCCGGCCACTGCCACCGCCGCTGCCACTGCTGCTGCCACAGCCTCGGCCATCCCGTCTGTGCCCCTGCCCTCACCCTCGTCGGCACCGCGTGCCCGCAAGCCGGTCGGCTCTTCCTCTGCCTCGGCCTCTCCCCGCCATCACCGTGCCTCTTACGACTACTCGGTCTCGGCTTCCTCGCCGTCTTCGCCCGTGTCGTCTGCGTCTGCCGCTCGCAGAAAAAAGGCCGAGTCGTACATCCACCCGCTGAACCTCCCCCCCGAGGAACGCAGCAAACGCCTTTCTGCCTTTTCCGCCATGTCTAGCCGCACCTCCATGGACACAGACCGCGATACACCAGGCACCACCTCCAGCGCAGCCAGCCCTGCTTCGCCCCCGTCGCTGTCGTCCCAGATACCGCAGCAGCAGCCTTTGGCTACACCGTCCCCGAAGCCGCAGCCCACGCTGGCCCAGAGCTTCACCTCTCAGCCCAAGCGTGTCCCGTCGCCGCCCCAGGCCTCGTCCGCGGCCGCCTCGTCTGCTTCCTCGGCCGCCATGCCCCCTTCCCCCCCGCCAGCTGCGGCGGGTGCAGCGCCCGTGGGAGGCATCAACGGCAGCACTATCAATGGCGGCTCCAAAGTGCCGGTCCCCCCGCCGCACAAGTCGTCGCCCGAGACGGCGGCCCCGTCGCCGTTTGAGGAGGCCGAGGGCTACAAGAACGCGGGAAACAAGTTCTTCAAGGACAAGAACTATGCACGGGCCATTGAGGAGTACTCCAAGGGTGAGTGGCACGGCCCGAGTCGTTGTTGAGAATGTGTGCTAACCCGGTCCAGCCATTCTGCTGCAACCGCAGTCACCGACGTATCAGAGCAACCGCGCGGCGGCCCTGATGTCGGCCGGCAACTACTCGGCCGCGCTCGAGGACTGCCAGCGCGCGGCCGATTTGGACGCGCAGAACAGCAAGATCCTGCTGCGACTGGCCCGCATCTACACCAGCCTGGGCCAGCCCGAGGATGCACTGCTGACGTTTGGCCGCATCCAGCCGCCGCCGTCGGCCAAGGACATGGCGCCGGCCAAGGAGATGCTGCAGCACGTCAACGCGGCGCGCGACGCCCTGGTCAACGGCACGGCCGGATCCATGGTGCTGCATGCGCTCGACATGGCCAGCCGGCAGCTGGGCCCTGGCGCACTGCCGCCACGCAAGTGGCAGCTGATGCGTTGCGAGGCCTACCTCAAGATGGGCGGCGATAACAATTTGGGCGAGGCGTCCAACATTGCCATGTCGCTGCTGCGGCTCAACAACAAGGACCCGGAAGCCATGGTGCTGCGCGGGCGGGCGCTGTATGCGCAGGGCGACAATGTGCAGGCAGAGCGACACTTTCGGCGCGCCATTGACCTGGACCCGGACATGCGGGACGCCATCAAGTGGCTGCGCATTCTGCAGCGCCTGGACCGGATGAAGGAGGAGGGCAACAAGGAGTACAAGGCCGGGCGCTGGCAGGCGGCCATTGACAAGTACACCGAGGCGCTGGCCATTGACCCGGCCAACCGCAACACCAACGCCAAGCTGCTGCAGAACCGGGCGCTGTGCCGTCTCAAGATCAAGGAGTACGACGGCGCCATTGCCGACTGCGACAGCGCCATTGCCATGGACGGCACCTACACCAAGGCGCGGCGCACCAAGGCCAACGCGCTGGGGCTGGCCGAGCGCTGGGAGGACGCGGTGCGCGAGTGGAAGGCGCTGGCCGAGCGCGAGCCCGAGGACCGCACTGTGGCCAAGGAGCTGAAGCGGGCGGAGCTGGAGCTGAAGAAGAGCCAGCGCAAGGACTATTACAAGATTCTCGGCGTCGGCAAGGACGCCGACGACAAGGATATCAAGAAAGCTTACCGCCGGCTGGCCGTTATGCACCACCCGGACAAGAACCCGGGCGACGAGCAGGCCGAGGCCCGCTTCAAGGACATTGGCGAAGCCTATGAGACGCTGAGCGATGCACAGTACGTTTTCGTCCTTTGCTTTTTTTCCATCTTTTTTTTCGTCTTGTTTCGGTCTTGTTTTTTTCTCCATCTTTATTTTCGTCTTGTTTCGATCTTGTTTTTTTCTCCATTTTTATACTTTCGTCTTGTTTCATCTCTAACAACCAGAAAACGCGCTCGCTACGACAGCGGCGAGGATCTCATCGATCCGTCCGACATGTTTGGCGGCGGCGGCATGCACGGAGGCATCGACCCCGACGTTCTCTTTAGCATGATGGGCGGCCAGGGAGGCGGATTCGGCGGCGGTGGTTTCGGTGGCGGCGGCTTCCCCGGCGGCGGTGGATTCCCCGGCGGCCAAGGCGGTTTCGCCTTTAACCAGCAGCCCGGCGGTTCGCGGCAGCGCGGATTCCCGAGCGGTTTCCATTTCCAGTGACAATCCGACGGGGAGGCGGGCGGCGACCACGGCGGCGGTAGCAAAAATAGAAGCAGCAGAAGCCACAGCATCAGCGGCAGCGATAATGACAGTGACCGTGGTAGTGATGGTGACAGTGACCGCCACCGTGACAGCGGCTGTGATAGCGACAAGTGCTACTTTAGTTCAGGCTCTACGCATTCCGAGGCCTGGCAGTCTGGTCGTCGCCGTCGTCACCACTTTCGAGGGGGGGGGGGGAATCAAGAAAACAAGAGACCAGAGACGGACGACAGCTACGACAACGGCAACGGCAACGGCAGCGGCGACAGCTACGACAGCCACGACAACAGCAGCGACACCGCCCGGCCAAAGGCAGATGGCCGCAAACGGCAGCTCGAGCTGGTGCGGCGCGCTGGCCTGGCGGTGCTGGCCGTTGTGGTCCTCCTGCCTCTGGAGCTGGTGCTGGTGCTGATGGGCGGCTCGGGCGTGCTTTATCTGTTGTGCTGTATCTGTGCCGGCCAGTTTGTCCGATGGAGGCACTGAAGGGCGTTTTTGTTTCGTGTGGTGTGTTTGCCGCGCACAAGATTTGGCTTCGGGATAGACGACAGTGTTGCTCGATTTCTGCTGGCACTCTTTCATGTTTAGTTTTATAATTTTCATCTGCTGCCGGTTTACTTTCTTTTTTAAATTGTTTTTAGATTCTTGCAAACACCAGTCCGCCCTTTAGATTGAGATTGTAAGAATCGAGTTTGTGATTAGCATGGCATACAATACACTTTGTACAACTCGTTGATTAGTGGTTAAAATACGTTGTCGGTGGGTCTCGCAGGGGCTTTCAGGCACTGTGCGCCAACGTGTCCACGCTCAGGCTCACAGTGCGGTCCATTGGGGGGAAGGCCACGATTCAGAAGCTCTGGACGTGAGAACACCATTTCCCAAAAATATCCCCAAAGCGTCACCTTTTCCCACCACCACACCACAGACGGGGATGTGCTGACAGCGCCGACGACGCCCACTCTTGTCTGGTTCTCTGTTGCTAGTTGCGTCTTTGACGCCATTGCTTTTCTTTTATGCCATTGCGCGATCTGTGCGCTCGATTTCGCCTTGACTGATTTGGGCATTCGCTTTCGCCTTGACTGGTTTGGCCGATTTGCTCTCGCCTTGATCCGTCGAGGCCAGCCGATTCCTCTGCCTGCACTGCTCGCTTGATCCATCGACGGCAGCCGTTTCTGCTTGCCACTGCTCGCCATGAGCTCTGAATACGCCTACGACGAGACCGGCCAGCTGTGGCCGTTCTTCGTGCTGACGCTCAGCTCGACGATTACGCTCCCGCTGACGTACCTGCTGGTCAGCCGGTCCGGCGACCCGGCGGCGCTGTTTCCGCGCATCAAGACCGACTACCGCGTGGCACACGCCGGCCTGGTCGATGCCGAGCGCGCAAAGTACCGGCGCCAGCAGCGGCGGCTCGGCCTCGCCGTCGCCGTCGCCGTTGGCTGGGCCGTGCTGGGCTACATGCTGTACCTCATCTACCACACGGACGCGCCGGTGGTGCAGCGGGTCTGGAACCCGTATGACATTCTAGGGATTTCCGAGGTGCGTTTTATTTTTTAATTTTTTATTCTTTAATTTTTATTTTATTTTTTATTTTCCCTCTCTGACCCCCAGTCCGCCTCGGAAAAACTCATCAAGAGCACGTACAAGCAGCTCTCGCGCAAGCTGCATCCCGACAAGGTCCGGCCGGACCCGGCCAAGAATGAGACGGTGGAGATGCTCAACGACCGCTACGTCGAGATCGCCAAGGCGTACCAGGCGCTGACGGACGAGGAGATCCGCAACAACTACGTCAAGTACGGCCACCCCGACGGCAAGCAGAGCATGAGCATTGGCATTGCGCTGCCCAAGGTGCTGGTCTCGGACGGCAACGGCAAGTACATTCTGCTGCTCTACTTTTTGCTCTTTGGCGTGCTGCTGCCCTATCTCGTGGGCAGCTGGTGGTACGGCACCCAGAGCAAGTCCAAGGAGGGCGTGCTCATGGAGAGCGCCAACCGCCTCTTCCACGAGTACGACGAGAACATTGACACGGCCGCGCTGGTCTCGGCCTTGAGCACCGGCCAGGAGTTTGAGCGTCTGTTCCGCGGCGACAAGGCCGAGGCGGGCTTGGCCACCATTGAAGCCCGCATCACGGCGGCGGCGGCAGCGTCTGACGCGGCCGCCCCCCTCGACGCAGGCGCCCCTGCCGCCCTTAGTGTGGCCGGCATGACGGCCGCCGACCGGCAGCGGCTCGAAAAGCTCGACAATGGCGTGCGGCGCAAGGTGCTGGCGCTGCTGTGGGCGTACCTGGGCCGTATCGAACTCGGAGGGGGCAACAGCAACGACGGCGCCGCGGCGGCGGCGCTCGAGGCCGCCAAGGTCGAGGTGGCACCGCTGGCGTACGCGCTGACGCGGTCGTTTACGGCGATTGCGCTGGCCTACGGCAACTCGGAGCCGGTGCTGGTGTCGCTACAGGCGGCGCAGCTGTTTCTGCAGGCGATGCCGCCGCGGGCGTCGCCGCTGCTGCAGCTGCCGCACGTGACGCCGGCCGTGGCCAAGGCGATTGAGGGCGGCTCTAGCGTGCCGTTCACGGTGCAGCGGCTGGTGGACCTGCCAGAAGAGAAGCGGCGGCGGCTGGCAGTGGGCGAGGGCCGGCTGACGGCGGCGCAGTGGGAAGAGGCGCTGGCGGTGGCGAAGCAGCTGCCGTACCTGCGCGTGGCCAAGGCTTTCTTCAAGGTGACGGGCGAAAAAAACATTATCCCGTCGTCGCTGGTCAGCCTCGTGGTCAAGGGCCGCTTCATTCCGCCCGGCTGGGCGGCGGAGGCGCCCGAGATGGACGAGCTGGACCTGGTGGACGTGGACGCGGCCGAGGACGAGGCGGCGGCGATGCTGAGCGGCGGCGGCGGCGGCAGCCAGCGCAAGGCGGCGCAGCACGTGGTGGGCAAGAACCCCGACGGCACGCCCATCTTGAGCGAGAGTGCTGGCGGCGACGGGCAGCCGGTGCTGCCGCCGCTGGCGTACGCGCCCTACTTTGGACGCGAGCACTCCCCGCGCTGGCACGTTTTCTTGACGGACTCGAAACAGGGCAAGATGGTCATTCCGCCCTTTACCTTTACGCAGTTTGACAAGGCGCTCTTTGCGGCTGACGGCACGACGCCCACGTACGCCATGCAGACGCTCAAGGCGCAGTTCCAGGCGCCGCCGCAGGCTGGGCAGTACACGTTTGTCATGCACGTGGTGTGCGACAGCTACGTTGGTTTTGACACCAAGACGGAGGTGACGCTCATGGTGGATGACGAGAGCCGGGCGGCCGAGATGGCGAGCGACGACGAGATTAGCGAGCCGGAAGAGGGTGAGTGTTTGTTTGTGTTTGTGTTTGTTTTTGTGATTGTGTGATTGTGTGATTGTGTGTGTGTTTGTGTGTGTTTGTGTGTGTGTGTACTAACGACCAGACTCTATTGCCGGTATCATGAACGCGGCAAAAGGCCTGCCGACACAAAAGAGCAAGCGGCGCGACCAGGACGACGACTCGGAGGACGAGAGCGGTACAGAGGAGGAGGGTGACGACACAAGCGAGACGAATACCGACACGGAGCCAGAAAACTAGGGGTGGAGGAGGTCGACGACAAGCCAGACCGCCAAAACTAGGGGGTGGAGGACGAGGAGGACCGGGAAAAGTATACCTATTACTCGCACACGGGCTTGTTATGCGTGTGCCGTATCTGGCGCTAGAGTCTGTGTACATATATACCGTGGCTGTCTTTGTTTCTTTGTGTTTATCAGTTTCTCTTTCCAGAAGACGGGGGTCAGTCGACGTGTCTTTGGGAACGGCGTTGTTTCGTGTGGATAAAAAGAAAGAAAAACAGGGAAAGCTCTTTGCAACGGCTTTTTCAAATCTATTAATGTATTGGTCCTCTGGCCTAACTGGCTGCCTTTTTGGCTTGGATACTTGAGAGGTGGAATATTGTAGCCAGTCCGGACAAGGGAAATAATTTATTTTAACAACGCCATCGCTTATGCAAAAGATATAACAGCAAGTCTTGGAAGACAGAAGATATAAAAAGCAGTCTGAAGACAGAAGAGAAGAAAAAAAGCAGTAAAGACAAAAGAAAGGAAGCAAATAATTCGGACCGCTCCGTATGGCCAAAAGATGGGACAAGACGACCCTTACTGGAGCAACTCTTCGCAGGTCCAGTCCTCGTAGTAGCCGTCGGGAAGGTAGCGGCGCACAATCAGCGGCACCTTGCGCTCGCGAAGCTCCTTAATGGCAATCTGCAGGGGGTCCGTCTCGCCCTCGAGATCGACCAGGACGGGCGCATTCATGCTGCCAATGGTCAGCAGGCAAATAAATACAAATGGTGAGCAGGGACAACACACCTGATTTGCAGAGCGCGCGTGCCCAGAATGCGCGCCTTTTCGTACTTTGTCAAAAAGGGCGTCGTCGTGCGCTGGTCGTTGGGAATCTTCTTGTCCTTGAGCGACTTGACATTGTTGGTGTGGCCGCCGTGGGCGCCCCTGTTCTGGTTGGCCGCTGCCGACGGGTCGCCCGAGACGACAATGTCCATTTCGTCGTCGCCGTCTGCCGCGCCCGCGCCCGTTGTGCCGTTGGCGTGGTCCTCGTCGTCCTCGTGCACTTCGGGGTCGTAAAACTCGGCCATTTCGTCCTCATCGTAGAGGGGCTCGTCGCTGCTCGCGTCAGTTCGTTTTCCTGCATCATCCCTGCTCTATCGATTTGATCCTCTTCTGCCATCATCTCCTTCTCCATCGCATCCTCTCGACATCATCTCTTTCTCTCCCACGATTTCATCCCCTCCTCACTCATCCATCGCAAATGCTTACACGTTGCCGCCGTCGTCATCGCCAAAGTCAGACATTGTGATGAGTGTGCGAGAGAAGGCGCTCGAGAATGTGCAATAGACAAAAGTTGGGATGCGGTCGACTTGATCCTTGGCTTTGGTTTTGGGTTGTCCTTGCGAAAAAGGGCGGCGCCGCTGCCAAAGCTGGAAAAAAAAGTTCTGGCGCGGCTGATGTGGCCCGTGCGCTGTGTCGTGACTGGCGCCAAAAGTTTTCTTATCGCGATAAGCCCAACATGGGATTTTGTGCGAATAAAGAGAAGAAAAAAAAGGGAGACGCCCTTGAAATTGGCAACGGCGGCAGAGATGAAGCGAAAAGCCACCGAGGAGCTGGCTCGTGAAGAGCCGCTGGTCTACGCGCCAGACGAGAGCCGGGTGTTTTCATCGGGTAGGTGTCTTGTCTGTTGTCAAACCGCAAAACTTTGCCAAGTCGGTCTCGCTAACGACAGCAGTCCAGGCCGATGAAGCAATGGCACGTCTTGCCGACGGCGATGCCTCCGAGTCCAACGACGCAAGGTCGGCGCTGTCCGAGGCCTGCTCCACGCCACTGACAACAGCGCCGTCCGTGGCCACGTTTTCGCGCCGTTTTCCCTCTGATTTGAAGACGATTCCCTGCACCTGGGCCGGCTGTCCCAAGACATTCAACCGGCCAGCACGATTGACGGTAAGTGAGGGGGGGGAAGGGGGAAAAGAGGAAGAATTGGAGGGGAAAGGACGGAGGGAGAATTCGACGAGAAGAGGACGGAGGAGGGAGAATTCGACGAGAAGAGAGGACGGAGGACAGAATACAGGAAAGAGAACTAACGAGGCAGGCCCATCTCCGTTCCCACACAAACGACCGACCCTTCAAATGCGTCGAGTGCCCCAAAGCCTACATGGAAGAAAAGCATCTGCGGCAGCACGTCAAGGGCTCGCACTCGCACGAGCGCAACTACGGCTGCTCCGAGTGCGGCAAGGCCTTTCTAACGGCCACACGCCTCCGTCGCCATGCCGCCGTGCACGAGGGCGAAAACCGCTTCCGCTGCCACGGCTACGACGGCTGCGCGCGCTCTTTCCGCAAACACCAGACCCTGCAGCGGCACATTCGCGTCGACCATTTGGGCCAGGCGGCCTATGTGTGCCATCAGCCGGGGGCGGCGACGGGGGCAACAACAGAAATAATGACCACTACGACGGCAAGCACGTGCGGCGCCGTCTTTGAAAACGCTGGGGCTTTGCGGCGACACACGGAGCAGTGTCACGGCGTGCCCAAGTTCTGGTGCGAAGAGTGCAGCTCGTTGAGTTCGGCCGAAACAGCGCCCTCCGGCCATCCCCCCCCCGGCAGCCCCGGACACCCCCCCCGGCGCGTCGGCTTTGCCACGAGGGCGCTCCTCGAGGCCCATATGCGCCGCGAGCACGTCTCCTGTCTCTTTTGCGACGCCCGCTGCGCCGGCCCCTTTGAGCTGCACCGCCACATCGACATGCACCACTCGGGCAAGACGCTGGCCGAGCGCAAGACCATTGTCTGTCCGCATCTCGGCTGTGGCCGCACCTTTACGCGCCGGCCAAACCTTTACGTGCACATGCGCAGCGCCCACCAGGGGCTGCGTTTTGTGTGCGGCGACACGGAGCTCCTGCTGGGCGCTGCGGACGAGCAGGAGCACGGAGACGAGGGACAGGAGCACGGGAGCGCCGAGGACGAGCACGGAAGCGAGGACAAGCACAAAGAGGACAAGCAGGAGCACGGAGACGAGCACCGGCCCGAGTCTGTGGACGACAGCCTCGCGCTCGCCCGCTGGGATGCCCGCCAGCAAGGCTGCGGCCGAGGTTTTGTGTCCAAGAAGAAGCTCGAGGAACACGTGCTGTACGTGCACCTGCGACGAGAGCGGCCACCGGCGGGAACGACGCAGCTCGTTGCCCCTGGCTGGGCCGACGCCGCGGCCGGGGATCCGCTGACCGCCTTGTCGGGCGCCAAGCACACGCTGGCCTGCGCGCTACCCGGCTGCGCAGCTCGCTTTGCGCGGCACCACGATCTGCGAACCCACCAGCAACGGGACCACGGGTCCGCCGGAGCCGCCGTGCCGCCGCCCGATGACACCGACTTTTGGCTCGACGCCGGCACCGACAGCCACCCCGTCGACGACGCCACGGTCGACGCCATGATGGGCGCATTGTTCGCGGCGGGCCCTCCGGCCGGAGACGCGGCCGAATGGCTAATGGACGAGGCAGAGATGCGTCGTCTGATCGGCCCAGAAGACGACGGTGGCACCGATCAGAGCAAGGACATGGAGTACCTCGATCCGAGTTTGTTTATCTGAGTGTGCAAAGGAATACAAGAAAAGAGATGGTTCGGCTCCATGGGAAAAAGGAATACAAGACGCATGGATTGGAAATGATGACGCCGTTTCGGCTACGAACAAAGGCTTGGGATACACTTGGCTGTACGAGACGCACAATATAAAGATAAATGAAGCAGTTCTGTCCGTAGATTGTGACAATAGCCGGCACATCAAAGGCTCTTTGCCGCCCCAGAACACGGCGACAGGAACGGCAAACGAGTAAAATAGAGAAGACGACCGACAGGAACGGCAAAACGAGTACAATGGAAAAAACGGCGACAGGAACGGCAAAACGAGTAAAAGAGAAACAAACCCCGTATGTATATATAGATACCACAACACTGCCCTATCCCGTATCGAAAAAACAAGAAACCTATTGTACAATCCAGCCACACAAACCCAAACAAGAAAACCAAGTGGAATACAAAGAAGTTGAATCGAAGACGGCATGACTGCCGCAAATACAAGGAAATAGTAATAAAGGAGCCTGTACAGGTAGTGTCGAGGTATGCAAAGCTGGAACGGAAGCAGCCGTTGAAGAGCATCGATTCCGAAGCAGCCGTTGCAAAACAAAGCATCGGAAGCCTTGTCGAGCATTGACCCGTCACTAGAGATGCGCAGACATGACGTCCATTTTGTCAAAGGCCTTGTTGCACGTCGGGCACTTTCGCATGCGGTTGCTGAGCCGTGCATCGATGCAGGACTGGCAAAAGACATGGCCGCAGGTCTTGAGGATGGCGTTTTTAAAGTCGTTGCGGCAGACGGAGCAAAGGGCGAATCTCTGGATTGGTCAGTGAGGAGAGAAGAAAGGAAAAAAAGGCAAGAGAACTCACCCGCAGCATCTCCTCTTCTTCCGAAGAGTTGGCCAAACACTTGGACTTCCAGCTGTCGCGGTCCTTTTGCAGATGCGTCACCCGCACCTTGAGCTTCTCGCATTCAAGGTCCTTGACTGCCGCATGCTCGCGCATCGTGGCACACGCCGCGTCCTTGGCCTTGACCAGGCTCGTCAGCTCGGCCATTTGCGCCTTGCTCGCCTCGAAGCGCCGCAAGACGTCGGCATTGGCCGTCTTGAGCTGCCGGCTCTCTTCGAGCACCGTCGCGTTGGACTGCCGGTAGTCGGCCAGCTGCTTTTCCAAGTTGCTCAACAGCGTCCGGCTCTGCGCCTCGACCTCCTTGAGCGACGCAATAATCTCGGAGCTCTTGCTGTTTTGGTGCCGCAGCGCGCGGATCTCGCCGTTGCGAATGTCCATGTCTTTGCGCGCCGCAAAGTACTTTTGGTCCGCCTTGGCCTTTTCCAGCGTCAACAGCGTCACCCGCTCCTCCAGCGCCGTGTAGTCCATAACCTTTTTCTGCGCCAGCCCAATCGCCCGCTTGTACGCCTTTTCCACCGACGGCATCTCCGACTGGATCAGCATATAGTCCCGCTCCAGCGCCAGCACCCGCTCGCGCAGGGCTTCGGGCGACAGCGCCTCCACCTCTTGCCGGCTGGCTGCCTTGTTGCCGTCTTCGCCCGGCCGTAGCCGCTCCACTTCAGTCTCCAGCGCCGCAATCCGGTCGTCCTTGGCGCTGACCAGCTCCTTTAGATGCTCAAACGCCGTCCGCTCCTGGTCCTGGCTGGCCTTGCGGATCTGCACGTCGGCCAGCAGCTCGTCCCGCGTCGACCGTATGCGTGTCAGGTCCTGCTCCTTGACCTGCAGCTGCTCCTCCAGGTCGTCCGTCACGGCCTTGACTTCTTGCTCAAACTTTATCCGAAAGGCCGTCCGCTCGCCCTGCAGCTTTTCAATGTCCTCTCGTAGTTGCCGGTTGGCCGCTTCCAAGTGGTTGACACGCTTGATCAGGTCCTCGTTTTGGCTCTTAAAGTGCTTGTAAAGGTCCGTCTTCGCATAGTCCTCGTCCGTGGCCGTGTCTCGCTTGGCCCGGAACACGCTGTTCTCCTCTTGCAGCGCCTTGATCTCGCCGTACAGCGTGTCCAGCTGCTGCTTTTGCTTTGCCATGGCCGCCACTGACTCGTCGTATTGGCCTTTGAGCGCCTCCAGGTCCGCGCTGCTGGCCCCCGACGGATCCGTCCCGTTTTCTGCGGCTGGTCGTGCCGTCACGTGGGCCAACGCCTTGTCCTCCATCTTTTGCACCTGCACGCTCCGCATGCGATCCAGCCGCTTCTCGGCCTTGATGTACCGCAGCGTTGCCGTGTCCAGTTGCTGTGAAATGTCCTCCTTGTCGGCTTCCAGTCGGTCCAGTTTGACGGCGTATTCCTTTTGTGATGCTAGCAGTGTCTTGATCTGTGTTTCGAGCTGCGACACTTCTGGCTTGACCGCTTCCCGCAAGCTGGCCAGTCGGTTCAGCAGTGACTCCATCCGTGCCTTGACCGCCTTTGTCTTCTCTCCCAGGTGCTTCTGGAACTCCCTACTGTCCTTGAAACTCAACGCTGACGGATATGGGAATTCTGCCGTCTGGTTAGCAATGGCCTCGCACGCGCACAGGCAGACTGCAGACAGGGCGGCGCACCTTTGGATTCCGGATGGGTCGAAACTATGCCTTCGCAGAGCAGTTCAATTTCTTGCAATAGCTCACACCGTTAGCAACCCGTCATCCTCACACGGCGGCGTCTGCTTACCTGAAGCACCCAAGCATCGGCTATTCGGATATGGTCGTCATGGTATGTGGAGCGGTTTTGTATGTCTTCAATGCGTGATTCGAGTGTGTTTTTTTCTCTCTTGTACTCATTCATCTGGCGGATAAGAGCGTCTTTTTGAAAGTCCTGTAGAGTGTTAGCAGAAAAGCAAAGCCGTCTGGACAAGGCGCAGATGGGATGGCCAAGCAAAGGAAAAGGGACGGAAAGGCCGGGCGATGGCTAAATCCTCGTGGGCGCGCCGATCAGATGAGGAAAAGCATCAACTGGTGATACCAACAAGGTCGACGCGACCGAACAAAAGACGCGTCGATGGATTGCCTTACCTCGAGCCATGCTTCGTCCTTGTAGTCGCCCGAAGTGTCTTCCTTGGACCGGCTGCCGCCGCCGTTGACAGCCTGTCGCTTGCTGGGCGGCGCGTATTCATCCGTGTCGGCCATGGCCGGCCTCTTCCGGTCCTCCATCTTGACGACGGCGGCTGGATGCGTCGGCAAAACAGATGGCGCCGTGGCAATAGGCATAGATGAAGAGGGCGAGGAAGCGTCGGCAAACACGTCACGACGACGCGCAAACAGGCCAGAAACGAGGAGAAAGCAAAGGAAGACGACGAGCGATGAGGGCGCGCGCGCAAGCCAAAACGGCGTCGACCAGAGATGATGGCAGACGCCAGAGACACGAAAAAGCGACAAAAGGGGGTGGCGGCGACAAGGAAACGATAGAGGGAAAACCGAAAAACGGGAAAAGATGGGAAAAGGGGATGAGAAAATGCCCCGCGCAAATCAGCCAGGCGACGCGGCCGGTGCCAGCATAGGAGAGACAGACAAAAGCTTGGGCGACAAGAAATCAAAAGCAGAGCAGAGGGTGGGCGGCAGCCGGCGTGGTCGGCTGGTCGTAGAGGCAAAAACAAGGTGCACGCGGACAGGACGCAGAGTTTCCGCGGACAAGAAATGGGAATTTTTGGCGATTCCACGCTCTAGGGAAAAGGAAAAGACTGGATGCACCAAGGAGAAGACGGGCTAAGCTATAACCGGCTAGAGCGGTAGGCTGCACGCTTTCCAAGCCTGGCCCGGATGGCCCTCTTGGCCGCAGACGCTTATCGTGCTTGGTGGGGCAGAGGCCCGCCGTGTAAGCAAAACTCTGGGAGGGCCTCTTTTCTTTTTGCTTGCGCTTCCCCTTGCGACGACGAGCATTGCACCTCTTTTGCGCGCCCATTGTCTGCCTTTTTTCCCTCCATCTGCCGACATTGGCGGCGCGACCGACTGTGCCTCCTGCACGGCTGCCCTTTCGAGGGCTATTTCGACTTTTTTCCGAAAAATCTGCGAATAAAAACTTTTCTTCACCCAACACGTCGACTACGGCCAAAGACTCCCCCATCGCCGGCACAAGCGCTCTATCGCCGGCACACAATGAGTTCCATGCTGAAAAAGAAATCTGGCTTGGCCTTTAAGCCAAAGGCGCCGGCAGCGCGACGGCCGGCTGCCCCGGGAGCGCCGCCCCGACCGGCCCCGACTGCGCCTTTGCCGGAGGTCTCTGCTCCCACTCCTGCCGCTCCCACTCCTTCCGCTGCGCCGACTTTGCCGGGGGACTCTGCTGCCGAAGCTCCTTCTGCTCCCACTCTGTCTGCGCCCCCGACTCCTCCGCCGTCTGCCACTGTGCCACCGCCGGCAGCCACCCAGGCCACGCAAACACCTCTGGCACCCCCATCTCCCCCACAGACACAGGTGCCGAGACCCTCGCCACAGAAACACACCTCGGCCATTGTACCACCAGCAGCAGAACCGCAGCCAGAGACGGGAGATGCCGAACCAAGTTTGGCCGTCAGCAGCCTCCTCGACGGGAGCCCGGCAGCCGAGTCGGGCGACTCTGTCTCGGCCGTGCCCGTAAACTCGCCAACGGATACCCCAGCAACGACGACAACGCCATCCAGGGCAGCCCGAGGCCGCCGCCCGGCCGCCGCCGAGATTTCGGCCAAAGAAGCCGCTGCTGCTGCCGCTGCCGCCATTGCCAGCAGTGTCGAGCCGAGACGCGCAACCACGACAACACAGCCTGTGGCCCAGACGACGGCAGCGCCTTTGGCAGAGGCGCCACCCCGCAAGACCCGGCCACGCGCCAGCCGGAGCACGGCCGCTTCCGCCACGCCCAAGGAGGCCGCCGCCGCAGCCGACACTCTTGTGGACACGGCCGCCCCGGCCGTCAAGAAGAGACGCTATACGCGGCGTGCCACAGCGACCTCCACGTCGAGCCAGGGCGACGGTGCTGGCGCCGAGACGGACAGCGGCGCTGCCACCACGCCTGCGACAGCGCCTCGGGCACGGCGAGGCCGGACGCGCACAGCCACGGCCGCAGCGGCCCCGTTGAGCGGCGACGAGGCTGCAGGGGCAACCGCCACAACAGCCACAACCGCCACCACCACGCCGGCCTGCTCACAAACACGAGCCGCCTCGTCTGGCACAAAGAGAAGCCGCCGCGAGCGGTCCGTCACGCCCGACGACGCCGAGCTGCAGACAGTCGACCACCGCGAGCTCAAAATGGAGGATCTGACCAAGGACCTGCGCATTGGCAAAAAGTTTAGCCGCCACGACGAGCTGCTCGACCGCCAGCGCGAGAAACGCCGCAAGTACCGGCAAGAGCGCCGTCTGCAAGTGCTGCGCAAGAAGCAGCTGCTCCTGCAAGATCAGGGCCACGCCGTCGCGACGGCACCGGCCGACGGCCTGGACACGGTGGAGGACGCCGCCGCTTCCGTGCTGGCGGCCGTTGCCAACAATGGCAGCCAAGGCGACGAGGACAGCAACGACACTGCGGGCCGTGGCAGTGGCAGGTCCGCCGCTGACAAGCTGGCCCAATCGGCGGCTTCGACTGGCGGCGGCGGCCTGCAGTTTGAAATCATTGACGGCAACATTGTCGTGAACCAGGCGTCGCTGGTGCACGACCGGCACGCGGCAGCGGCGGCGGCGGCCGGCGAGCTCGAGGAGGTGGAGGAAAACGACTTTACGCGGCAGACCACGTCCAACACCTACCTCAAGCCGGGCAAGCTGCGCGGACCCAACACATGGACGGAGCCGGAGACGGAGCTGTTTTACCGCGCGCTCAGCATGTTTGGCACGAGCTTCGACCTCATTAGCAACTGGTTCCCCGGCAAGTCGCGCCGCCACATCAAGATGAAGTTTAACCGCGAGGACAAGCTGCGGCCCCAGCGCATCACCGCCGCGCTCGTCGGCCAGCACAAGGTCGCCATTGACGTGGACGAGTACGTGGCGCGCACGGGCTTGCAGCTGCACGCCACAGAGACCATTGACGCCGAGTACGCGCGCCGCGAGGCCGAGCACGAGGCCGAGCAGCAGCGCATCGCCGACGAAGCCGCAGAGGTGCTGCGCAAGAAGCGTGAGGCGCTGTTTGGGCCGCCGGCAGGGGCTGTCCGAGAGGGGGGCGGCCTTGGCAACGCCAACGGCCTCGGCAGCGGCGCTTCCCTCCCGCCCGGCGCCCCCCCGGGTGCACACATCAACGCCAACGGCGAGCTGGAAATCGTCGAGACAGACGACTCGCTGCTGCGCGGCCGCCGGGGCGCCGCGCGTGGCGGCCGGCGCGGAGCCGCTGGACGGGTCCGGCCAGCCGCTGCCGCTGGCTTCGGTGTATAATTGAGTAATACCAAGAGGAAACGGATGGGAGGCTTTCAGGGGCGGAATAAGGGACGGGAAAAGCAGTCGCCGCACCAGGCGCCGGGCAGGCATTTGTGTTTTTTAGTAGCAGACAATAGCTGCTTTGTTATCGTGGCAGACAGCCATGACTGCTGGAACGGCAAAAACCTTTCAGATTTGCTACTCGCAAGCAACTCGCCATGATCTTGCATAACCCGGGCGTACTGCCCAACCGCTGCGCCGCCGTCGCTGCTACGCTGTCGCTTGTCTCGCTACCTTCTGCCCTCTACTGCACACATCATATGGCCGTCTTCTGTGCCTTGTAGCTCATTGTTTTTATTTCTCTTCCTATTGCTCGCCAGCCCGTCTAGCTTTCTCGCCTTGTGCCGTCTTCGTCCCTTGAACTCTTTGTAAACACCCCCTTTCCTTCCTCTCTCCAGTGGTGGCAGCGATAGTATTAGTATGTGCGCGTGCGCGCTGGGTATTCCGTTGCCGTCTTGTTTTTTTATCTTTGTTCCCCTGCTGAAAGGCCGGAGGAGAACACGCTCGTTCCCCTGATAAAAGGCCAGAGGAGAACACGTGTAGGCCGTGGATCGGTGTCGAGAAAGAAAACAAATCCAAGGCATAAAAAGACGTACCAGACCTTTGCAAACAGAGAAAAAAACAGAAAAGAAATGGAGAGACTAGCAAATAAACACAAAACAAATCAAGTCGAGGGGAAATATCGTGACCTAACCGGACACGAAGCATTGAGCAAGCTCGAACCCACACCAAGACAGAATACCAATTTGACATGGCCAGCATCCTGGTTCATGGCCCCTCCTCGTCGGGCTGGTCGAATAAGAAGTTTGCGGCCAGCTCCTCGTCCTTGTCGCAGGCGAAATAAGCCTGGATGGCCTGGTCCCGGTCGAAACCAAGGAGGCACAGCTAAACCAGTCAGCAACTATGCGATTGCAATGAATACACACGACTTACACGCTCAATAGCATCCCGCTCCTCCTCCGTGACCGCAATGGCCTGGGCACCCGGCGGCAGAGGGGCATCGTCTTCGTCGCCGTCCTCGCTCAGGAGATTGAGGAACTGGTCCGGGTTTTGCGCAATCAGCTGTGCCAGCTGCGGGTTTCCGGCTCCCAGCTGCTGCAGAATAGGCTCGAGCATCTGCGGTTGTTGCTGGACCACCTGGCGCAGCTGCTGGAACTGGGCGTTGTGGCGCAAAAAGTCGAGATTGCCGAGACCGGCACCTCCGGCAGCGGCAGCAGCGGCGGCAGCAGCGGCGGCGGCCTGGTTGCCTCCACTGCCTCGGGCGCCCGCACCTCCACGCTGGCCCTGCTGGGCAGCGAGGTCAAACAGGTTCACATCGTCGGCTTCGGCGGCAGCGGCAGCGCCGGTAGCAGCAGGAGCGGCAGCGGGAGCGGCTCCAGTGGCAGGGGCGGCAGGCGGCGGCGGCTGGGCAGTTTCGGGGATGCCCTAAGACGAGTCAGGACAACAAAACACAAGCAAACCAGAAACAGGCAGACAAGAAATAAAACAAGCAACCAGAAACACAAGCTCACGCACCGTCAACAAGTACTCAACAGCACGATCCGGGTTGTTGTAGGCCGCCCGCAGAGCAGCGTTGATCTGGCTGCGCTCAAAGCCCATGGCTTCCATGTTGGCAATGGCCTCTTGCAGAGCCGGGCCGACCGAAAAAGAGTTGGGGTCGGGAAAGGCAGTGGCGGGTTCGCGGGCGGCCGGCGTCGGCGTCGCAGCCACTTGCGCGGGCGCCGCAGCAGCAGCCGCGGGCGCGGCCGGAGTGGCGGCCGGCGGAGCCCGGGCCGGCGTTGAAGGCACGGCGGCTGACGAAGAGGCGGCGGTAGACGAGGAGGCCTTGGGCTCTTTGCTCTCCTTGGGCTTGTTGACGACGCAAACGACAAAGCCCTTTTCTTCAATCTTGTAGGACTCTACCGTCCCTTCATCCTTGAGAATCTTGCCTGATGCAACACGTATTAGCCCCGCCACAAACGAGCCCCCAGGGCGTAAACGGGAGGCCACGGCCTACCGGAATAAATGAGTCTCTGTAGCTCCGGCTCCCAGTGGCGCTGTTCGAAAATCTTTTGCTTAATGGCAGCAATCTGCGCAGAGGGCGTAGTGTCAGCATATGCGCGGCGCCCGAATAGGTTCAGCTCAGCTCCGGCGGCAAGGCTCGTCCAGCATGCACCAGCCGTCTCGGCACCGGCAGAGCAACCGTCCACGTCAACATACCGTCTCTGAAGGCTCGGCCTCGATGACGAATTTTTGCTGCCGTAAATCCTGTTGGGGGAAAGTCAGCTAGTGGATACAGCGAGTTTGGCAGAACAAAAGGACGCTCAAGATCAAGCCCAACGTCCCGAGCGTTCAGTGCCGTCGCCGTTCTTACCTTGAAGGTAATCTTCATGGTGGCGGTTGACGGAACAAGATAGCGAAACGGAAGATGAGAAGAAAACGCCGAAAAAAAATCCGCAACCGGAAGAATGCCGAGTCACAGTGCGGGAGATGAACGAAAAGGCCGCAAGACGATGGGAGGCTCTTCGCTGCAGTGGTGAGATGGAGAGACGCCGCCGGTGATGGAGGACGGAAGAAGAGGAAGAGAAAAGCACAGTAAGGGTACTCGGTGTCAGAAGGAATCTGCAATCACGACCCTGACTTTGGCAACGGCAAAAAAGAGGCAGCAGCGGGCGGGTCCCTGGAGAGCCTGGTTGGAGCCTACTATGATATGGCGTAAGAGCTGTAGCTGCCTACTGTATGCCTTACACCGGCGACAGTCTACCCCGCCATCGCAGCCTATCACGTGGGGCTGCGCCGTTGGCTGCTGGTCCCGTGACTGTTTTTGTCTTACGTATCTTTTCGTCTTCTTCGTCTTCTTCGTCTTCTTTCACGCCATCACTGTTTGTCCGCGCAGAAAAGATATTAAAATAAACTTAAAAGCAACTAAATCCCATCCCTATTGTCCTTCCAGGCTTTGGGCCGACAGGTCTTGACGTAAAAAGTGCATAAATCAGTAACAGCATTATCCATCACAATGGTTGCGTCATGTAAATCATCATCGCCCTCGACATGTCAACACACGGCTGCTGCGCCGTCCACGACTCTGGTAGCCGACAGGCTCACCGTGCTCCCGCACAGAGGATCCATTCGGGAATGGGCGGCGTCATTATCCGTTCGGCACTGGATGCCTCTGCTCTTCTCAACGCCAGCTCACGGCCGAAACTGGCCTTGTTCTCGTCCGCTTCGTCCTCTTCGTCCTCTTCGTCCTCTTCGTACACCCGCTCCACTTCTCTTCTTCTGTTCTGGGCGTCGCCACCGCCGGTGCGGGGCCGCTCGTCGGCGCTGCCCTGGCGGCTCAGCGGGCTTGGATTGGTCGGCAGACTGCCGCTGCGCATGCGATGCAGCGTCCGCAGGCTTCGTGCATCTGCCGCAATGACTCGGCCCGCGTTCGGCGCCGCTGTCACCGTGGTGCCGGCGCTGACAGCCGGTGGTGGCGTCGGCGAGTTGGACCGGAACAGAGGGTGGATGTGAGCTTCGCCGGGCAGTGATGGCGGCGGTAGTAAGGACGGCGTCGGCGATGGCGGCCGAAGCTGGGAGTGTGACTGTGAGCGGAGACGGCTTGTCCTCCGGGCCGAGCTGGCCGAGGGCGACGGGCTGCAGCTGCGGCTGCGCCGTCTGTTGATCGGCCGCGGCCATTCCAGTGCATTGCCGGGACTGGGGCTGCGGCTCGCGCAAGGGCTTGCCGGAATGGTCTCCAGAAAGCGCCCAGAGACAGGCGAGAGGGAGTGTTCCAGCACAAACTGGCGATTCCGCGGGTCTACGGCCGATGTGTCCCACGAGTCAAAGTCGTCTGTGCTCGCCCGCACCTCGCTGCGATCCCGAGGCGTGCTGCTGTCGGAAAACGACTCCGTGCCACTGCCTGGCAGCAGACGGGTCATGGACGTGGCCGGCCGCACGTGTGCAAAGGCCGGCTTCCCAAAGACTGCCGGCCCTCTGGCCGACCGGCCGCTGCTAGAGCCGGGCGGCGTGCGAAACTCGGCCATTGAAATGCTGGTCCGGGCCGATTTTGTGGGAGTGCAAGCCGGCCGACTCGTCTGGCTGTAGGGAACAGACTTTATGCGCATAGACGACGGCGGCGACAGGCGCATCTTGGCCAGCTTGCTGGTCGGGCTCGTGGGAGAGCGGCCATGTCTGTCGCCCGTCAGGGTCGGCGAAAAGGGCGATACTGGGGCGCGGCTGACGACAAAGCGGACGGCCAGGAACAGCAGCTGCGCAATATAGCTCACAGCCAGGGTGACTGATGCGCCCACCAGGAACGAGGCCGTGCCAGAGCCAAAGATTGTGTCGGGCAGTGTGTCGGCAGCCTGTTCGAGGCGGACTAGCGCGGCCGCGGCCACGGCGGCTGCCGCTGTGCTAATGACCAGACCGCAGCCCAGCCAGACTCCTAGCCAGGCTTGATGGCGTGTAGCCTTGCCGTGGCTGTGGTCCGGGCTCGTCTTCTCGTGTAATGCGGTATGCTTAATGTGTCGACTCGGGGATGTCGCAGCTGCTCTTCTCTGTAGATAGCCGGCCAGGTCAGCTGCCACGAAAACGAGAACCGCACCTTCGAGGGCAGATGCAGCTATGGGGACAGCTTGCATGGCGGGTGAGGCGTGGCCCCTCAGCCCACGAGCGAGAATGGCTTGCACGGCCAGCGAGGCCGACGTGACAAACGCAGTCAACGATGCGAGCACCACGGGGATGCTCGGAGGAACAGTCATTTCGAATAGTTATCCCAACTGGTAAGATTGCTCACGTCCGAGAAGAACGGCGGCCAGCGGAGGGAATACCCGGCGCTGAGTTGATCGTCCAACGAGTCGTTTGAAAGGCAGTCGTGTTCTCTTTGCTCGTCTGTCTCCTGTTCCGAGGGTGGCCCTTCTTGTAGGAAGCCCTTCTTTCCCAGACACGGCAAAAATGAGACGCGGGCCGGCCGTAACGACAAACCGTGTCTATTGTCCTGACCGTTGGGATTGTTTGGGGGCCCGAGAGCAGAAATGTGGAGATTCGCGAGGCAGCTCGGCACACGTCCTAAAAGACGAAACTCCAGGCCAAACCGCCGATGAAGCAGATGCTCGAGAATGCCCGTTCTTCGCTTGAAAGCGTGTTTATGACAGGTGCCCTGACCACGCTCGACCGCAGAGAGTTGCCCGAGGGAGAAGGCCGACCGGGAGACGGGCGTTGGTGGTGCGAGAACAAGAACGGGAAGCAAAGGCAGCAGAGGATAGCCGGCCTCTGACTTTTGGGCGAGACACCTGTAGACCACTTTTTAGGGTTGTTGCCGTGTTGATCCTACCGAGGGGGTGTTTGAGCTGGAATGCTTCGAGTGGATCGAGAATGGAATGAGCGGGCGCTGAAAGCAGGGAAGCCGTGAAGATGCAGCGGATAGTTAGAGATAAGAGACGGAGCTGTCGAATGAGAGCTGTCCAGCTGTGAAAGAAGCGCGGAGAGGCCGCCAGGACCAACAGAGGAAAACGGGGTCTTGCAGGAAGGCGAGGCGAGATGCGAGATGTGAGAAGCGAAAAACGAGCGGCAGCATGAAAAGAGAGCCAAGGCCATTGGAGACCAGCTCGGCGGCACAGCAAGCCCTCTGTATAAGTCTGCTGGAAACGCGTCGCGTTGGCTCGACAGAATTTGTTTACTTACTCTGGCCGGCTGTTGGAGGGGAAGCAGGGCCGGCAGACGGAAGAGGGGCAGCTGGGCCGCCCTGGCTAGGTCCTGCCTGGCCTTGTGCGAGAGAGGGCAGGCGCGATCTCTCCATCGTGCAGCTCCAGAGGCCGCAATATCTTCCGCAGCCAAGCTTGCCGTAGCGTAGCAGCTAATCAGAGGCTTGGGGAGGCGGCGACGCATGTTGAAATTGCACGGCCGCGTCGTCGTCCAGTCCGGTGGTGGCTAGCTGGGGGCTACACTAGCTGCGGTGCAGTGCATTGGCGAGTACGAACGGGTGCATAATACGAACGAAGCATTGGGCGCCGAAAAGGCGGTTTTGGGTACTTTGAGGCGCATCTGTGATCTGTCCCCTTTGGCCGTTGGCTGAGCATCCTCGCCGCACCACGCTTCTTCTACGCGAGCCCGTCGCTGAGAGCGCCCGGAGCCAGAATAGACTAGGATCAGAGACTGCCGGGAAAGATTCGTCTTACGATGCTTAGTGCTGCATCATCGCGTCATTTTGACCCCTGCTCGGCAGACGGGATCGACACTATTACCGGCACCGCCAGATGTGGGAAAAAGCGTGGCTTTGGCCACCGTCTTCTCGCTGGCTGCGCCCTCTCCTGGCTCGTCTGTAGCGCCAGCGAGGCGGTTGTGAGCATGGACAGGAGCTGTTCAAAACGCAGGAAATCCGACTTGCAGTGCTCATTTGTTTATGCAGTGTGCACTAGTCTGTTTCGGGAAGTAAGTCAACAACTGTCTGCGGAGAACGCGTGCCGCGTTTCATCGATCCACTTTATGCACGAAGTATTCCAGCTTTGCAGGAGAAAACGCCGATAAGGATAACGGGAAACAAAGTGTGAAAACATCGGCACAAGTCAAACTATTTGCATTAAATCCGCTTTCCGAAATTACAGATTCATCTACAAAGCCCCTAATAAAAAGGCTTGTAATAGCAACAACGAATGACCTTGTATGGCTCATTCTATATGCACAAGTACGATTGTCGTTTTTATCTCGTAAAACCACCTTTGCTATTGCATGTCAGTAATGAAAGGAGAAACGACATTGACTCTTGCCTTTGGAAGAAGCGTTCAAAGTTCAGCCGGATGATTTGCGGCTTCTGAGAACATGGAATAAGACATGTCCCAAACAACATTGATGCCGTTGTAACGGTTGACTCTGTTGGTATGTACAATGAAGGGGCACCAAAACGGTTTAAGACATTCTTAGACAAACCCAATAAACTGTGCACAGCCTGCAAAAGAAGCAAATATGGCCGGGTGGTATCAGCAAGGCGAAGAGATGGAAGTGGAAAAGAAACTAGAAAAAGCTGGAAGAACGAAAAATAAAAGAAGGAATTAAAGACGAAATAAAGAAGAAATAAAGAAGAAATTAGAGAAGAAATTAAATAATGAATTAATCCCATTGCATCACTGAAAAATGTAGACTGTTGTACACATGATTCCTTCACCGAAATGATGCTGAAAAGTACACCAGGCAGGATTAGAGACTGCTCTGGGAACATAGCCAACAGTTGGCAAAGATTGAAAACCGACCTTATCGTTTCTGCTCACTAGTATTTCTGGCATTCCTCATTTGTTTTTAGTTTGTCGACAATTCCAAACTTTTTTCTCAAATCATTTCTCTAAATCTTCTACAATCTTTAAAATGTACGAAAAGGACCGAATGCAAAGTGAAAGCATCAAAGATCAAACGCAAATGGCAGTCTGCGTGTTGGTGAAAAAATGGACTTTGGGTCCTCTTTGCAAGGATCTTCTTAGTGTAAACCTTTGGGAAATTGAGTGCCTCCAAGATCCACCAACACCCTTGCAGCCATGATGCTTAATGTTTTTAAATCTACCAATCCAACCGGTTGGCATTGCCGCTACCAGTGGACCGTGGAAAAGAGAAGAAAAAACTAGCAAAAAACCTCTTCTTAATCAAAGTCAAAGTAAACAAACAAACAAAGTAAACAAAAAATCCATCCATTTTGGACATCTCTGTAAGCGTCGTCACGTGTCTCAGTTGTGCAACGGCTCAACACCATCAGACTAACATCTGTCTGCGGCCACAGTGAGGCTGTCTTGTGAATTGTGACGTACGGATCTTTTATCCCTTCCTCTCTTTTCCTGCCGCCGCACTGTATAACACGTTTTACGGAAAAATTCCAAGACACGGCTCGCTCTTCGTCTGAATGTTCACCGAGTTTTCATCGGCTCCGCACCGATCATGCCAGCCTCTGCATCGTAGACTGCATACCTCTTCTCCCGGCGCGGGGAAAATGTCTTTGTGCCCAAAGCCATGGACGGCCTGCTTTTCCCAATGCATATCCATTGCATCGTTTGCCCAGTCACCAGCCGTGCTCGGAAGAGCATCCAACTTGTACCGACGGTCTACCCATCTGCCTCCAAAAAGTGCCAGGCCCCCTTACTTATCGATGCCGGCCAGCCCGTTCCATCTGCCCAGCTGACTTTTCCGGCATGCAGGACCAGCCTACTTCCCCCTCTTTGATGTCGCAGTGCCCGTATTAGCCGCCACCGGAATAACCCTGATCAGCATGCAGCTCGCCAAAGCATCCGACTGCTACGTCCACGATCGGCACAACGTCAGGCCCACTTTTTATCGATTCCGGGGGGGAATCCGGGGTCTGGGGAAGTAAGGAGCCCCCTCTGTAGATATAATACAGGAAGGAGGCGTAGTCGTGTGCTCTCCAGAGGAATCAGGTTGGAGAGATTGTATTCTTGACAAAATGGTCTCTTTGCGATCAGTTCTTGCAGCCGTTGCGGCGACGGCGGCGGCAGTCGTCGGCGCAGTCTCGGGAGGCGGCAACTTGACCGACCTTGTGTCGTGGGATCGCTTCAGCATCCTCATCAACGGCAACCGCGTCATCATCCAGTCGGGCGAATTCCACTACCAGCGCTTACCCGTACCCGAGTTGTGGTCGGTAAGTGCAGGTCGTTCCTTCTCTTCTGCTTTCCTCCTCTTCTGCTTTCCTCTTCTGCTTTCCTCTTCTGCTTTCCTCCTTCTCTTTGTATCCTCTTTGGTAAACTGTAGACTGATGGCCAGGATGTCTTTCAAAAATTCAGAGCCAATGGCTTTAATGCAGTCAGGTATTCCTTCGTGTTCTTGTTCTCTTCTCTCTTCTTTCTCTTGCCGTCTGACGATCCAGCATCTACTTCTTCTGGTCGTACCACTCTGCCGCCCCGGGCGTGTTCGACTTCAAGACCCCCGGTAAGGACGTGCAGCGCCTGCTGGACGCGGCCAAGGATGCTGGCCTCTGGGTCATTGCCCGTCCCGGGCCCTACTGCAATGTGAGTTGCGTGCCCGTGTCCGAGCCTGAGCGGCCTCGCTAGCTAACTCCCACGTCAAACAGGCTGAGACAAATGCCGGCGGTCTCGCGCTCTGGGGCTCTGACGGCAGCATGGGAAGCCTGCGCACAAGTCAAGAGACATACCACCAGGCCTGGCTTCCGTGGATGTGGGTTTCCCCTTGTTCCTTTCCGTGGGCACAACGAGCTGACGGCCAGGTCGGAAATCAATGCAATCCTCGCCAAGAACCAAATTAGCAACGGCGGTGTAAGTGACAAGTCCTCTGGCGTTATCCGAAGCTTCTTCTCCTTCTAACACGGCTGCCAGCCCGTCATTCTCTACCAGATCGAGAACGAGCTCCAGGAAACCTCGCACTCGGCGACCAACACGCTCGTCCTGTACATGGAGCAGATTGAAGAAGCCACGCGGGCTGCAGGCATCGACGTCCCCTTTATCAGCAATGAAAAGGGAATGCACTACCAGTCGTGGTCGACCGATTACGAGGATGTCGGTGGCGCCGTCGACATCTACGGCCTCGACAGCTACCCTGGCGGCATGTCGTGCACCAACCCGAACTCGGGCTTCAACGCTTTGCGAACCTACCACCAATGGTTCCAAAACGCCTCGCCGTCGCAGCCGGTGTCCTTTCCCGAGTTTGAAGGCGGCTGGTTTTCTGCCTGGGGCAGCTCGACATTTTACGATGAGGTATATTGCTATCTGGCTTTCCATGGGACCACGCTTCTTGTCCAGGGCTGATAATGTATGCAGTGCCTCTCGGAACACTCTCCTCAGTTTGCCGACGTTTTTTATAAGGTGAACACCCTCCTTTCTCCTCCCATTTCTCTTCGTTCTTTGTCTTTGGTTAACGCCCATCCAGAACAATCTTGGCCAGCGGACAACGTTTCAAAACATTTACATGGCCTTTGGCGGCACCAGCTGGGGCCACTGTACGTTTCCCGCCTCTTTCTCTTGTTGTCAAGTCGCTGACCAGATTCATTAAAGCTGCCGCACCGGTTGTCTATACCAGCTACGACTACAGGTTCGTGCTCTCGTCCTTTCTTGCTATACCAGGCTTCCCACGGCATGGCTAACAGCCGTCTCGCAGTGCCCCCCTCCGTGAGACGAGACAGCAGACGACCAAGCTCTTCCAGACCAAGCTCATCCAAATGTTCTCCACCACTTCGCCCGGCCTGGCCAAGACGGAAATGCTGGGCAACGGCACCGGCTTCCACCTGTCGAGCAGCGCCGCCTTTAGCTGGGTGCTCCAGAACCCCGACTCGGGCGCGACCTTTACCGTTGTCCAGCAGGCCAGCACACCCAGCACGGCCAATATTTCCTTTTCCGTCTCTCTCAACACCAGCGCCGGCAGCCTCACTGTGCCCAATGTGGCGCTCGACGGACGCCAGAGCAAGATCCTCGTGACCGACTATGAGCTGCTCGGCGCCGCGCCCTCGTCGTCTTCGGCCCCGACGCTGCTCTACTCATCGGCCGACATTGCCACCAGCGGCACCTTTGGCAGCGGCCACGCCCTGGTCATGTACCTTGTCGAGGGCCAGACGGGCGAGTTTGCCTTCCGGGGCGAGACTCGGCTGACATTCAAGGTCTACGGCACGTCCAACGTGACTGCGACACTGACAACGTCGTCGCTCGGCACGGCCGTCCAGCGCTTCACCTACACCCAGGCGGCCGGCTCGACCGTGGTGGTCTTTTCCAACGGCGTGATGGTCTACTTGCTGGACCAGCCTACCGCCTGGCGCTTCTGGGCGCCGGCCAACGGCGGCCACAGCTCGGTGCTGGCCCCGCGCGACTACGACCGCGTCTTTGTGCTCGGGCCCTACTTGGTACGCTCGGCCTCGGTCGACACCAAGCACCGCATCCTTGCCATCCAGGGCGACAGCGACGCCGCCGGGACGCTGGAGGCCTACGTGGGCGCCACCACCACCAGCAAGAACAGCGCCTATACCATTTACTGGAATGGCAAAGCGCTCAAGACCACTCGCACGGCCTATGGCGCCTTCCGGGCCGTCATCTCGGGCGGAGCCGACCGCGCGGCCAACATTCGGCTGCCGTCGCTCTCGGCCACGTCTGCTTCGACGAGACGACGACGTGGCAGCGGCAGCGGCAGCGGCAGCGTTGTCTGGTACGCGGCCGACTCTTTGCCCGAGCGCCAGCCCGGCTTTGACGACTCCAACGCCGCGGCCTGGGCCACCTGCAACAAGACCACGACCTTGAGCCCGGTCGCGCCCGTCACGCTGCCGGTGCTCTTCAGCTCCGACTACGGCTTCTACACCGGCATCAAGGTGTACCGCGGGCGCTTCCGTCTCGCCAACGGCTCCTCGACGGCCGCCGCCGACACGCCCACAGCCGTCAGCATCACGGCCTCGGGCGGTCTGGGCTTTGGCTGGTCCGCCTGGCTCAACGGGCAGTGGCTGGGCGGCGATGCCGGCTCTGCCGCCAACACCACTACGTCGGCGGTGCTCGCGCTGCCGGCTGCGGCGCTGCGGTCCGGCAGCGTCGACCAGGTCATCACCGTGCTCGTAGACTACCACGGCCACGACGAGACGTCGACCAAGTACGGCGTGCGCAACCCGCGCGGGCTCTTGGGCGCGCAGCTGCTCTTGGAAAACGGCACCGACGCGGCCTTTGCCTCGTGGAAGCTGGCCGGCAACGCCGGCGGCCCGGCCAACATTGACCCCGTCCGCGGGCCCATGAACGAGGGCGGCCTCTACGGCGAGCGTCTGGGCTGGCACTTGCCGGGCTTCCCCGTGCACCGGGACGCGGCGTTTTCTCGAGGCAAGAGCCCTTTTGCCGACGACGCAGCGCTCCTCACTACGCCCGGCGTGCGCTTTTACGTGGCCGACTTTACGTGGCCCACGGGCGGCGACAGCCTCGACGGTCTCGATGTGCCCCTGGGCCTGGAGCTGGGCGCCGCCGGCGACGGCGCCAAGATGCGCGTCCAGCTCTGGGTCAATGGCTACCAGTACGGCAAGTACGTGTCGCACTTGGGCCCCCAGACACGGTTCCCCGTGCCGCCGGGCATCCTCAATGTCGGACCGGGCCTGACGAACCGGCTGGCGCTGAGCGTCTGGGTGATGGAGCCGCTGTCGTCGGCTTCGGCGGCTACCGGGTCGGCGGCGCTGCTGGACAAGGTGGACATTGTCATGTACGATGGGGCGGCCTATGAGACGCTGTTTTCGGTGTCGGCCAAGGCGCGCAACGAGCTGCAGCCGGCCTGGACGGAGGAGCGGCGCAAGTATGCGTAGACGGGAGCGCAGAGGAAAGGAATGTTTGGTACGAGTAGAAAACGACGGATGCATGTATAAAACGCATGAGAAAGACATACATGCATGAAAAGAGGATTAAAATTGAGAAAGACGGAATACATGTATGAAAAAGGATTAGCATTGAGTAAGACGATGAGATTGCCTCGAGGTAGAGGACGACCGAGAAGGAGACGAAGAGAGCACTGCATTATATTCCATGACAATCCTAACATAAAGTAAGTTCTACCATCAGACATGGCATCAGTCCAGCGGCCTCGCTTTCAGAGCTCGACATTTTGAATCTTTTTTGAACATGTAAAGAAAAAGTTTTCCGTAGAAAAATGTATATGACGCGCTTTTTTTCACTTGTGTATTTTTTTAGGTCACTATAGTCGCGCCACCACTTAAGTTACATATAAGACGGCAGAATTTTGCCGTGTCGCTGTATAATGACCGACACTTGGTACCTTCGCGAAACGGTACTTGAGACTATTTCTGTCAAGTAGAATTTCCAAAAACACTTACTAATACACTTTTTTTTATGGGGCTTGACCTTGACCGAAGCCCGACCGCTTATGTGAATCAGGCCCTTATAGACTGGACTCTACCTGGTCTTGTGATGGTCACCGACATCTCAAAGCTATGATACCGCTGACAACTCCCCCCCCCCCCCAACAAATCAAGATGCCCACACAAGCGAGGCATAGTGCTGCAACATGCTATCTGTGAAAACAGCATCACTCTCCCGTGGGGCAGTAGGTGGTCGTAGAAAGAGACACTCGAATGTAAGCCGCAACGGTCCTCTAGAAACGTCGTAAAGGCTATGGTCTCTCTTCTGGGCCACAGTCGCCTGGTCATAAAACACGGGACCAGCCCAAACAATATTTATTGTCTGGATGCAGGTTGGTTGATATGCATGTTGCGCCGATTGCCTCGTCGTTGTAGCCCTTGGACGAGATCCGGCAGCTGGGCGTTCCTGCCATTGCTCAATAAGAATTCGCTTTTTATTGTCGTCGGGATAAGCTTTAACAAGAAGGACCACTTTGATGTCGTGATTTGACATAGAAAACCAAAAAGCCATCTTGGTTCGAAGTGACTGTAGCGATTGGGTGTACCCGGCTTCGACTACAACTGTCGGCCAGTCAGCCTTGCCTATACGCTCGGGTATCGGTCTCCCGTTTGTTTCACCCTCACAGGCACTTGCCGTGCCAGCCCGAGAAAAAGTCTGGTTGGCGGTACTAGACCATTGTAGGCCCATCTGGTCCATGCTAGCATAAATCCGGAAGCTGAAGTACTGGTGAAGGTTCTCGTGTTCGAAGCTGGGAATTGTGACAATAATGATCTGGTGCTTCGCCAGGTAAAACAGCCGCAGATGACTGTCTAGGCGATCACGCTCGCTGCGCAGGGCAAGGAACTGCTCCAGAGCCGCCTGGCCGACGACGACACAGTCGCCGCCCTCGTCTCGCGTTTGCGTGAACTTGGCAAACAGGTCTTTGACGTTTGTGAATGTGATGTCTGGTGTAGGCAATTCAGCGTAGAGGGTAAGTATTCCTTCATTCCCTAGGCTGCTCCAGCTGATGCCAACCGCAATTGTTGCCGTGGATAAATGCGACGATGAAGCCGCAGGGCTGCCGCTCGCTGCTTTGCCATCCTGCGCACGGTACCGCGCAGGGTTGGAGGATACAGTGGTCATGTCACCCTGTGAGGAAGACTGTTAATCAGTCAAGATAAAGAAAAAGGTATCCTTGACAACAACAAACCAAGCTGTTGTCAAGAACGGAAGAGGCCTTCCAGTGGGAGCGAACCTGAGGAAGCAGGGGGTTGGTTGATAGACAGTGTTGCGATCCGACAAACACGACGAAAGAAAAACAAAGAAAGGACCGAGTCCGTAAAAAGAAGACGATGTTGATTGCTTTTGTTTCTAATGTCTTTCCGTAGACTCCCTTTTATAGAAATATGTGGCTTCCTCCTTCGTCTTTTCTCCCCTCTCCCTCCTTCCCTATATGGCAATAAACCCTCCCTTATATAGAAGGGGCAAAGCTTCTCAAGCAGGTGAACAGGGGTAGTGCAGCAGAGTACTAAGTACCGAAAACTGGGGTAGTGACACAGGAAAAGGAAAAATGAAGACTTACTCCGTAGATTCGGTGGGGCGGGCGGAGGGGGAGAACAGCAGGTGGGGGATATTCCTTTTTATTGACCCGCAAAAGTTCGCCACCCCGCACGCACAGTAGTAAGCAGCACTGAACGATCAGAAGTAATGGGGGAATCGACGGCGATAGAGGATGATTGGGATGGATTAAATCGTAGTAAAAACAGCGCTTTAAAGAAAAGTAAAAAAAGAGAAAGGTAAGAGAGAGAGGGGGGGAGAGAGGTGGCGGGGGATGTTTTGGCTCAGGGGCAGATTATATGAATAGAGTAGGCACCTATATCCAGAATTAAGCTTTTTGATATAAGTCTTCGAGATCCTTTCCGATCAGAGCATACCCGACATCGTTATCCAGATCGCAGAGCAATAGACCTATACTCGTGAAGTTACAAATCGGGCCTCCTGGCTCCCGCCAGGAGAGCCCGTACCCGACTAATCGGTGTACACACTGTAGTATAGTAGTGGTAGATGTGGTTAGTTAAATAGAGAGCTAAGAGTCCGCACCTTGCCTCTCGCTTTTAATACGAAGTACGGACCTTTTAATGCTTGGTTTGTGAAGTATTGATAGAGCAAAGTAATAACTATCCTTTTTTTAATAAAAAAAAACCTAATAACCCCGAAACGAAGAAAGCAGGGGCAAACACCAAGGTGTCCCGAAGACACAGGTAAAGTATATTTAGTAGGCCGACTATATATCAGGTGCCACGAGAACCAAATAGGCATGTCTCCAACGTGTCCGGCGTCACGTGTGAAAAACAGCAGCTTTAATTCTCAAGTTTCTGAGATTTTCCAGCCGTCATCTATCAGCGGGTCCATTGCGCCCGCATACATCAGAAGTGCGGGGGTGATGTAGTATTTTTCCTTGAGGTCCGAAAAATTTAGCATTCCGGCAACTTCGCCGAGTCCCAGCATGTCCTCTGTTGAGCCCTTCTTGGAACAGCGCACCAACATAGACCCGCAGACTCTATCACGGATCATGGGCTCCTTCTTCAAGATGGGCGTGTTGGTAGCGAGAACTCCCTGGGACAACCGGACGTAGGCCACATTGTCACCCGGGAGAGGTGACTTTTTCCGGGAGGGGAAAACAACGCAGGATGTGCTGTGGCGTGGCGACGTTCAATGGCAAAGCGTCGTCCGAGACACCGTACTCGTTGGCGGCCAGTGACGAAAGATTCAAATACAAACTCATCGTTGAGCTCATCTTGACTCAGGCGCAGAAGCGTCTTCGGGCGAATGCTTGTGTCCATGAAGACGTTCTTAAAGGCATCGTCACGGACTTTGACAATTCCGATGTCGCTGTCTCCAAGGCGCTGTTCGAGATGGCCAACGACAGAACCGGCCTTGTCCCCATTTGCGCCTTGCGCTGCGGAAAAAAGATGTCTCGACTGTTCTGTGTCGTGCCCAAGAACGTCTGGGTACTTGCCATCGAGGTCTTGCCAGGTGTGATACGGGCACACCATGCGCATTTGCTGTTCCTTTTGCACCATGATTCCTGCTGAGACGGATCCCAAGACGTTTCTCTGCGCATTAAGAGAGCTCACCATTGTCCCGGGGTACATTTTGCCTATGATATGTTAAAAGGTATTCTATGGGAAGGACCACAACTCATGTCAGTGTATATGCATACCGTCTCGGGCCACGTAATCCGTCTCGTCGGCTATGAGCGCAGGGAGATGAGATGGGTCTGGCTGGACGGCTCGGCGTGCATGGGCAGTCGTTGCCAGCGGCCCATTGTGGTACCAGAGCGTCGTCCTTCCCCCAATGAAGTTATGCGGGAGGGTGGTAAGTGCTTGCAACCACGTGTCTTCATCGGTCTCAGGCATTTCAACAACAAGCGTTTGGTCGATGAAAGAGAGGGCCACGCAATCCGGGAACATGCTGTTGGCGAGATACTCGACAGTGGACACGGGCGGAATGGTATCTTGGTTGAGCCGACTCAAAAACGGTTCCTCGATCTCGCAGGCAGGACCTTTGGCAATGTCACCTAGCATCGCAACCATTTGCTCGGTGTCGGGCGTCGACCACATTGCGATGAAGCCGCCGATTGAAAAAGGCCGCTGGTCTGCCGGTGGCAGCTCTGCACACTCAAGGTTGATGAACGTGTTGTAGTGTGACACGGCGAAGCAATCGAACGTCTCTCCCTGGAAGTCATGGAAAAATTTCTGCTCTTCGGGTGTGACATTGCTCAGACTTGGGAAGCCTTCTGCGTCTCTAAAGTCGAGGTCCTTGAAGATCAGCGGGTCTGTGGCCTTCTCCCGAGGCAGCGTCTCCAACAGATTCGCATATTCAACAGTACCCTCCTCCTCTGATGCTTCAGAGATGGAAGCCGTTTTTTCTCCAGAAACTGCGGTTCATTGCTTTCCATGTCGTCCATGGCTGCTATGACCGAAGTGTGACTGAGAGGCGGATGAAGAAAAAAAAAAAAAAAACCTCGGGTATAGAACAGAGTGGCGGAGCCAGTGCAGTAGTGATAAAGAGGAGATGGTGATAGACAACAGCAAGGTGGTGAGAGCAAGGTGGTGAGGTGGGTGTGAAAATGCTTTCCCGCATTAAGTTCGAGCATGTTGACAAGTGATGTGCAAACAACACCACAGAAAACAACAGAGCTAAAGGCAAGCTCCACACGTACAGTAGCAGACGACGTCAAAACGATCAGAAACAACAGGGATTCGACAGCAGAAGGATGGTGTATTGAAGAAATCAATTCGTAGTATAACAGCACTAAAGAAGAAGAAAGAAGAGGAAGAGGTAGAGAGGGAAGGGAAAAGGGGGATATGCGTCGTGGTTGCCTTCCTCGTACAAGCAGCCCAACACAAGCCTAAAACTGTTTTAGTCAGGTGCACATTATAAACACATCACAGAGGAAGAGGCCTTATTTCACTTGCTCCGTTGGACACATTAAATGGACAATGGCAGAAGGCGAGGGGCCTCCCCGAGGACATACGAATACTCCGTACGCTAAGGCGGACAGAATAATTTATATACGGAGTACATGGTATTAGTGAATGAGTCGCCGCCTGAGTGAATGAAGGCAACCGAGAGGCAGTAAATGGGCAGCAAACGGATGTTCACGTGTTGAGGACTGACTAATTGCGAGCTGGCCATTATGAGACTAGTGACCTGGGGACGTCGGCCATTAAGTTTAGGACAAATTTGACAAGTAGACGTCACTCTCCTACCCTTGGCCGTTTCTCATCACCTTGATGGTTTGTTCCTATCGCCTAGCCATGTCAACTTACAGCATATACGTATTTCTATCATGTCAACTGTCATACAACCCAGTGCCTCAGCTTCGTACAACTCAGTGCCTTTGAACAGCAGTCCATTCTCGTCTGTTCCCACAGATGTTCAAACAAAGGAAGACCCGTCGACTAAGTTCACAACGGTGAAAAGCCTTTTTCACCAAATCGAGGAAACTGTTGGGGACACATTGACTGTGACAGGTGCGCCCAATGTTCTGCGTTGTTTGTCGTTGATTATCAAATCTAATCGGACTCATTTCCACTCTTTAGATGTCTACCCTACGGATTTTGCAACGATTGAGAGAGAGAGACAAGCTCGTCGCTGCCATTGGCGGTTGCGACGATACGATTCTAAAGCGGCACTTCTCATTATCTCGATTCCTACTGATGTTCACGAGCAACTGCACTTGGATCTGGGAACTGAAATCTTGTTTCAAATCAACAATATAGGTCTTCGAGACAGTTGGAGGCTTCGAGGCAGCGCAACATTTCGGATTCAAGGTCATCCAGGGGGCGATGGCGGCGAAGGTGATTATACGGGCGGTCCTTTGCCTCAAATGCATAATCCCATCAACTGGCCGACATTAGTTATCGAAGCTGGAGATTCCGAGTCTTTAAATGAGCTACGAAACGACATGCGATGGTGGTTCGGAGCCTCTAACCACCAAGTGAAAATTGTAATTCTAGCAAAACTGGACCGGCGGTCCCAAACCATCATCTTGGAGAGATGGGAGGAGGAGGTCCGAGGCCGAAATGGTGCTACTATGACGCGGGCCTCAGGCCAGGCATGCTTAAAGCCAGAGTTGCAGCAGACAATTAGCATAACCCGTGAGGACAGGAGCAACCACGCCACATACAGAGTGACTAGTAGCGCACTACTGTTAAAGTTTCAGCTCCTTTTCCTTCGAGACGCAAGGCCAGGCGAACATGACATTGTGATCGACATTCCTGCATTAAAGAGATATGCAGAGGCAGTGTGGGACTACGTTAGAGGGCAGGCAGAAATGTAGGGGTATATGGGTTTATTTTACATTGTGTATTATATATTAAGTGTTGGTATGACTGCTAGTAGCAGTTACCGAATGCTGGATCTTCCGCCGACGTTGCGCCTTAACGTACTTTAAGGCCTTCCGCCAAGGTCGCGCACCAGTATGAGATAGTGTTGGGAATACAGGGTATTCACGATTGTTCCCAGTTGCTGCTGGCTTCAATTGATCTTCGTCCTCGTCTATGGTTGTATATTGATCCACGGCTCGCAAGGCGTGACAAATAGCGACCCCCTCGTCCTCGCCGCCGATGTCATCGCCGATTTCCTCCTCCGAGGTAGTTACGATCACTTCCACGTTGACCTTACTATTACTATACAGCAGCGTTGAGACTTGTGTCATCCAGGGCGTCGGCGGCAGCGACGGCGACAGCATTGGTAAGGCCGCTGCGACAGGTCTCGACTTTCCCGTCTTTTCCCTACCCCTTCTCCGAAACGTCGCCAAAGGGGTTCTACTCCTTATGGCGGACGTCAAAAGAAGGTGTAATGATGCCTAGCTCGGGCTCGAGCTCGGGCTCAGACGCAGACTGATCTTGCGGCAAAGGGCGGCGGCCGTAGCTCAAGTGCAGCAGATTATGACCGCAGCGGCAGAACGAGCGTCGTCGACGACAGCGTCAACAGCAGCAGCGGCGGCTTCGGCTCCGGTCCAGCTTTTTCCAATAAAGTATAACTGGCAAAGCAAAGCCCCAAAAACGTCGTCGAGTGAAATTCCTGAAAGCTGTTCTCGATGGTACTCTACAAACAACAAGAAACAGCAAGGGCAATCAGCTAGCACTATTATAAGTGCCTGTGCTAGGAGACGGAGCCCCCGCCCGTTTTCTTATCAGCTTACTTCCGTCTTCGGTATCAAAGCCTTCCAAATTAGTTCGCGTAGAAAGGTTTTCCTACGGCCAAAATAATTTTCATCGGCTGTTACTGCTACAGTTAATTGATTGCGTTCTGTGGTTAATATCATGCCCCCCCAGGTCTGTCGTATGGGATTCAAGCATTAATATGGAGTACAGAAAGCTTAGTGCGCGCTATCGTTTCTCCGACCGCTTATTACGGGGAAGTGGGAATGTGGCTAAAGGCATGTGGCGTTACTCCAGGATAGCTGTTAAGAAGGAAGAAAGTGCATAAAGGAACTAACTAGATATATCCTAGCACCAGACGAAGTATTACTCCACTTTGGATGGCGGCTAATTAGGTAAGCGCTTTAGGTAAGCGCTTTACATAAGCGCATACCGACAATAGCTAGTACGAAAATAATCGTGATTGACATAAGTACTTACCATCTTCATTAGAGCAATTTTTTCGCCCCAAAGCACGGCTCCCGGGCGCTCATCGCCCGGGAGCACGATGCCGAATAGGTAGTGCAGCCCAGCTCTCGCCTGGTATATGCTCCGTAGCTAGCGACTTGTTGGGCAAGGGTAAGGGCGCGTGTCCACCGCGAGAAGCACGGGCGCTGTCGTACACTACACATACGAGCGGCATAAAAGACCGTCGTAGTTACGGCGGTTGCTTAGGCGGATAAATTGGTCTGCATTTTGATCTATGTCATCTGTGGTGTCACGCAGCCTTCTAAAATACACGCCTGAGAGGTTCCTTTCTATTTTTTAATAAATTCTATTGTTTGCCCACGTTCCCGCCACGCCACTCTCTCCTTGTCTTGTAAGATTTGTTTTTATGCGTTTCTTCCTCTTTCCCCTCCGACCTTGTCGCCCTACCCGTCGTCGCCCTCCTCGTCCCGGACACCCCCGCCTCTGCGGCAAGTGGTGACACACTGTTGTCCGTCCTTGGACGCTTCCTTGGCTCGTTGCTTAAGGGGCGGCTACTTGTTGCCCGCCCGGCCTTGCCTTCGTGCTTGGTTCCTCCAGTGGGCGTATGTCCTTCTGAGTTGCGTGAGGTCTGACGTCCACCACCGCTAGGCGCAGGGTGAGGGCTTGGCTTTCGGTGTTAACGCGTGGACCGCATCCAGGACCGCAGTCATGATTTGGTCTGTTTGTTGTTGGAGTCCCCCTCCGGGACGTGCTTCAAGTCGGCCGCCACCCTGGTCCTAATCTCCTTCCACGGTGCGTTTTAAACAGAAGACATGGTGCCGCCTCTTTTTTTGGCGTGGTGATGTCAAAGGAGGTCTCGATAGATTGGTGATCGGATCCGTCTTCCGTTAGGTGGATGGCGCACCGTATCTCGTTGTCCCCCAGCGCAGCGGACGCCAGAACAAGGTCAGTTGTGGTCTCGCTGCGTAGGCCCTGCCACGTCTTGGTGCCCCGTGGTAGTAAGGAGCAGAGGGCGTATTTTTTCATGAGGCCGATAATGGGGTGTGCCTCGCCTTGTCGGTTCGGGTGGACACCGTCCCCTCCCTAAAGTTGGTCGTGTTGGTTGAAGTCTCTTGGAAGGAGTACGTCAATCCGTGTGCCTCCTACCCCATGTATCCGCCGGATCGAATCATCCAACTTAGTGACTGCGTCCTGGAGTTCTCGAGCGTCGCCCCCTTCCAAATACACCATGTAATCAACACCTCCCTGTCAGGCAGACGGATCCTTGCCGCTGTGATGTCTGCTGTCTGTACCAGTACCTGCTCGGCCTCCAGGTCACTCCACACCCAGAGCATGCTCCGTATTGGCCAGCTTGCCTCTTGCCTCACTGTTGGCACCATCTTCGTCCAGTTCGGGTGTCCTATTGGGCTTGTTGTAAGTTTGTCGTTGATGACTCGCGTATGGCTCCGTGAATTCCAAAGCTCCGTACTCCTTTAGTTGGTCGTCGTCTATAAAGAATTTCTGTGTCGATTGTTGTTTGCGTACGTTTAGTTAGAGCATGTTAAGTGTTTTACACCAAGGACCACGGCTGGCAGGTAATCTTACGCATAAAAGCCTGTTCATTTCCTACAGTAAGTAAAAAGGGCGAATGAAAAAGGCTATAAAAAAATAAAAACTAGAGATTTCTTCACAAAAAGCGCGTCGGTGGTTTAGTGGTAAAATCTGTCGTTGCCATCGACAGGCCCCGGGTTCGATTCCCGGCCGACGCAATTTTTTGTCAATCTTAAAGATTTTTATATATTTACAAGCCTTTGAAAGGTTACGGGTTTGATTCCCGTTAGAGTCCCCTTTTTACTATCAAACAAGCGCTTTTAGCCGTCTTTCTTGCCGACGCTTTTCTTTTTTTTTTTGACTCGAAGAATATCAATTTATAGACGCACGGCACGATAAACACGGTCACTGTCATAATAGTGGGAACGGCATAGTCGAGGCCATAACCTCTACTTTTCGATCAGCTATATCAATGGATAGCAGCCGTTGATATTGCCGGGTAAACTGCTCTGGAGGATATGTATATTTCTAGGATGAAAACATGTACGCCGTCACTTGTTTATTTCAAATACTTTTATAAGCACTAAACGTCGAAAATCGTACGGTCAATGCGAGTTCTCGTTTCAACGGCAGCATCATGTTGCTCAACGAGCTCTAAAGCATGCATGCAAAACGCGCACCATTCCTCGCCAACAAGACCGCATGTACCCATTGCGTCGGACCACACAGTCCATAGGCCATTTAGCTTGGTGTATAGCCAGTTGCGCGTGTGGGTGGTGATGCGCAGAAAGAGCGCATTCATAAACTCCTTCCACCGTGTCCGCCATTGGCGGAAAATGCTGGTACCGTATTGGACAGTGTAGGCTATTTCAAAGGCGGACAGTTTCGAGTTCACGTTTTGATAGGTCGCGGCGTGCCGGGTCTTGACGTTGGTATTGTCGTAGTAGTCAAAAACGGCCATGATGGACTGTATGAGGCCCAGAGCTCTCCCCAGGGCGGCGGGCGTAGCAAAGGGGCAGTTTGTGTTCCAGCTGACCTTGCCGACGGGTTTCCTAAATAGTACAGCTTCGTCTTGAGCCGGTTCGGGACGGAGTCGCACACCACCAGGCCGGTGCGGTCCTGCTGCGAGCCCATGCGTACCAGACAGGTGTCGGCGGGCGAGATGGCCGTACGGCGGTTCCAGGCGGGAAAGGTAGCGGCAAAGGCCTCTACCTCGCAGCGGGCGTCGTCGTCGTCCAGGGCCGCGGAACGAGCGGTATACTTGGCCGTGCTGGCTCTGCTGTCGCTGATGGGCCCCTGGTCGCCGTGCCGGCCCTGTCGTCCTTTTGCCTGTCCGACAAGCACTACACCACCGCCGTCGGCGACACCTGCAACAGCATCGCCCTGGCCCACGACGCACCTGTGCCGCTTTCTGTCTGCCCGACTACCCCTACTTTGGCCTGACCATCGGCACCCTCTGCCAGTGCAGCGCCGGCCTGGACGCCACAACCGTGTCCACCTCGGCCGCCATTGACGGCGCCGCCAACTGCAACGTGTCCTGCCCCGGCTATCCCGGATGGACCTGCGGCGGCCAGGCGACTACAGATCTCTATTCTGCTCGGGCTGATCCCGAGCTACTGGCTGCGTAGTGTCAGAGCAATCTTAAAGGGGTATGAATGCGGATTATGCTGAAATGACCCATGGAATAGACACTGGTTTTGCTCCTGCTCCTGTACAGTTTCAACGGGTGATAGTCTCTTATCTACACATTTATTTTCGCATCACCACCTTTTAAACATCATCACTCCTATCAGCACACGACTTTCGAATGAGATAAATGTACAATTTACAACCCAATAGCCAAATTTGGCCAAACTCTTCCAGGTTAATTAAACGGCACTGCTTTTCGAAGCCACGGCTTGATGACGACAGTCGCTTCCGGACTGCTTTCGACAGGATCCAGTCTTGATGACGACAGGGATCGCTTCCACTGCTCTCGACCACGGTCTTGATGACGACAGGGATTGCTTCCGGGCAGCTTTCGACAGGGATGGATCGCCACCAGGGCCCGCCAGCCAGATTTCCACCCCTGGCAGGTGTTCTAGGCCCAGGCCTGGCCGCAGGAAAAGGCCAAAAGAAGAAAGGATCAGGAGGCAGCTGGGGCTTCTGCCATCTGGCCCGGTGACAAGAGAGGGGCGGCCCCAATAAAGCATCTGGCCACCGGCCGATGGCCCCTTTTGGTAGAAGAAGCTCACAACACTAGCTAGTTTGCATTATGGATACAAGTTATGCATTTTCCACTTTATCGATGCCGTTAACTGTCGCTTAAACTCGAGCCTTGGCTAGTAGAAGCAGCGTTTAAATTTCAATCTTCGTGTGCACTACTATGGCTACCATCACATCTGCCTCGTATTACCTGTGATAATGAAATACCAATTAAAGTAAATGTCCTTTGAATCAATATTGCGCCTCTTATTACCTGCCATAATGCAATATCAATTAAAGTACAACTCATTTGGATGATATTGCGCCTGGTTTTCCGAGCGTTCTTGCCACCACGCTAGCGCTATCTTATGCACTAGTATTACCCCATTTTCGGCCCCTGTAAGTTGGTTCAGGTACGGAATTTCGTACTTTCAGGCTAAAACCAATAGTCGCAAATGTCTTGGAATGCAGCCGTTGGCTTTGCGCCGAGTACCTGGACTCTCTTTTCTTTTGTCACCGCGACGCAAGTCTTACTGCTAAAGATTCCATGTCGCTTCAGAAAGCCACGAGTCTGCACAGCCCAGATGTCGCACAGCATCGTCCATGGCTTATAGTACCGGCGGCTTTCTTAGCAACTGCTCGGGAAAGAGCTGGGACCGCACCTTCCAGCCCACCCACGGCCATCTTGCCCGACTGAGCAAGAGCCCAGCGGCAGTCTAACCGCCTATGGCGTATACATGCCTGTCTTATTGGCCCCAGCGTAGCCCTGCCTCCCAAGCCTGACATCGGCCGCTATGTCGAATGCGGCGGCTCGTTAAAACTCCGACGGCAGCATGGCTCCAATAACGCGTGCTCCTTCCACTGCTGTCATCTTGTCATCTTCCTTCTTTCCCGCTTTCCGCCTTCTCTCCTTTCTCTTTCTGCCAAGACCACAGCTCCGCCCCCGCGCCATAACCCTGCTTTCCGCCTGTGTGGATTTCAGGTCCTGCTCTCTCTCGCGGCTATTATTGTACTTGTCTGCCGCCTCGTCTGTTCTGTCTGCCCAGATTCTTCATCCTCCCCTCCGTGAGCATCGGAACTCGACTCTCTCCGGCGCCGACCACAGGACTGCAGATTCGATCGCCGCCGTTTTCATCCCCCTGACGCCATGGCTTCTTCTGCAGTGTCACAGTATCACAAGCCAAGATCACTGCTCTGTTGCAGAATGGTGCTTCTCTTGGCTGTCTTTTTGGCGGTGCTTTTTCCTGCCTCTGCCGCCCACACCCTTCCGTCCGATGGCCGACACAGCATCCTTTCCGTCGATTTCGGCGTCGTGCCCGGGATTGCAACCGCACCGGCCCCTGCCTCGCCTCCGCTCTTGGAGACAGCGCCGGCAGAGACACTCATCATAGATAACCGGGTGCCTGTGATTCAGGATGGACACTGGACGTATGTCTCGGACGAAAACATGCGCGATCTGCGGAAACGTGCGGCCAAGCACACCACCACCACGGCCGCCTCGACCGCTACCATCACGGCGTCTTCCTCCATCGGCTCCGTTGTCACAACCGCTACCGAGACCTCGGCAACGTCTACAAGCACGGCTCTGCCAAAGTTCTTCGACTACAGCCTGGCCGCCAACTTCTCGACCACCGACGGGGCCAACTGCGAGGCCTTTATTGCAGGCTTTCTCTCCAACTCGACCTTTCAAAAGTGCTATCCCTTTTCCTTGCTTTTACAGGTTGGTCTTCTTTCCGCGCGTCTTGTCCGCCCGTCTTCTCTGCTTGCTAACCCCTCCAGGGCTCCAGATCCTTCTTCAACGCTGAAAAGTCACTCGTCGCCATCACACAGGTTCTCGATGCTTCCTGTGCCGCCAACGCCACCTTTTGCGCCGCCTATCTCAGCGAGCTGGCCACCAACCTGACTGACTCTGCCAACTGCGGCGCTGACTACAAGCTGGGCAACTCCATCGTCGTCGAGGCCTACATGGGCATGCAGGCCTACCAGCCGCTCTACACGGCCTCCTGTCTCAAAGACCCGACGACCAAGGCGTATTGCTTTGGCAATGCCGTCACCAACCTCACCACCCCCTCCAACGTGTATTTCTACTATCTGCCACTCAACATCTCGCTGCCCGGGAGCTCCGTTCCGTCTTGCAACTGGTGTCTGGAAAATACCATGGCTATTTACCACTCTGCTTCGGCAAACCGCAACCTGCCCATTGCCTTTACCTACGGGTCTGCCGCCCAGCAAGTCGACACCATTTGCGGTCCCGGCTTTGCCAATCAGACCTTGCCAACGGCTGTGAAATCTGCCGCCACTACACTCCAAGGACAGGGACATTTGCCAGTGTGGACTTTGGCTCTGCTGCTTGCCGGAGCAGTCCACCTCCTGGCCTTTTAGCATTCTTTTATGTCAGGTTCTGGCAACGCATGCTAGCCCACAACATGAGGAGATGGCTATTCCCCTTTTCCGTTTTTTTCTTCATTCCCGCATTAGCAAACGGCATTTAGATACGATACCCATTTTACGCTTTCTTTCTCTTCCTTCTCTGCGGGACGGTCTAGTCTTCTGCACTACATTATTTTTAATTTGGGGGTGGGCCTTTTGGATCTGGCATGTTTGGGAACAAAGAGGCAAAGGCATTTGCCCTTGCTTGAACTTGGGCGAGCAACATTGGTGACTTTTCGCGGCATTGGAAGGACTGCCTGGTCGGGCAAACAAAGTTTGCATGGGGCACATTCGGCTGCCAGGGCGAAAAAGGAGGACATGGAGGGACGATTGTTAAGATATGCTGTGCAATATGAACGTGTAATATGTAATGAACCAAGATAGCAAGCTATTTCGCTGAAAGGCGTACTGTACATTGTCCATTCAAAAGAAGGCCGCTTTGTATAATCAAGTAAGAACACAAGGAAAAACAACACAGCTTAAGCACCCCTGCTTCGCGTTGCAGATGCCCTTTTGATCCCCCTCCCACCTGCCCATCCGCTTCTCTGCCACTCGTTCTCCTATTTGCCCACCAAAAAGCCCCGTTTGCCCGGCGCCGCCACAGTCGGCCGTCTCCGCGCCAGCAGTTGTTGCCTCGTGTTCCGTCCTTGCTTGTGCACCTTGGGCGCCATGCCTTGAGGGCCCGGCGCGGCCTGCACCCGAAAGACTGTGTTGCCCAGCGGCCGGTCGCGGGGCGTGCGCTTGCGCCGGACCAGCTGGGCGGCTGCCTTGGCCAAGGAAGCTCTTTGGACGTCGTTGTCGTCGTCGTCATCGTCGGCACTCTCGTCATCCGACTCTAGAAATTCGAGCGGCAAAAGTTTGGAGGACGCTTTTCCTTGGGCCGTACTTGTGGCTGCTGCTGCTGCTGCTGCTGCCTCTGCTGCCGCTGCCGCCGCCTCCTTCTCCTTCTCGCGCACTTTACGGGTCTCGGCCTGGGCCTTTAGGCGGATATCCCGTTCCTGGCGCTTGCGCTTCTGCTCGGCAGCCAGTCTATTGGTTAGGAGACAAGAACAGGTAAAGTATTGCTAGTGAGAGACAGCAAAGGCAAAGTATTGGGTATGAGAGACAAGAGACAGCAAAGGTCAAGACGTACTTGTCGGCCGCGCGGGAGACACGTTGCGCCGATTGGCGCGTGGCGGCCGCGGCCTGGGAGATGGAAATGGCCTCGGGGGCGGCATCGCTGTCGTCGCTGTCGTTGTCGCTGTCGTTGTCGTTGTCGTCCGCCTCCGGCTGTGGCGCCGCCGCCGGCTCGGCCACGCTCTCCCCATCCAGCTTTTCCCGTACCGGCAGCTTTCTCCGCTTCAACCGGGATTCTCTCGTCGAAGCAGGCACCGACGCAGCTGCGCGGGCGGTCTTGGAAGCGCCCATATCAGCGTCTGTCTGAGGAGAACAAGGTTGTTTGCGTGGTGAAATAAAAGAAGAAAGCACAGACACTCTTTAAAAAAATTCGCTGCGTAAAAGCCAGATAGTACAGACGGCCGGAAATGTCAATGGTTGTAGTGTCTCATTTTCACGACTTTTTTTATCGCGACTATCGATTAGCGGGTTGGTGCTATCGCAAAAAAAGTCGGGTTCCGATTAGTCATTTATCAAAGATTAGCCATTTACAGCAGCTACACTGACTTTTGAGTTCCATGCTGTTTTTTCAACGGGGCCATCACGACATGAATTACTCGGGTTTAAAGTAAATAAAGTAAACTTGTTCCCTCTTTTTTTATTACCAGTACCTGCTGTCACTATGAGGCCTGATGTAATCTGGCTGTCACTATGAAGCCTGATGTAGACGTGAAAAAGTAACTTTCTAGCGCCGCCTTACAGTTAGAAAACTTGCTACACTCACCAGAGGGCGCTATCACCTTCGAAGAAAAGATAAAAACAAACTCGGAGCCGCGGCATGGTCCCTGATGAAGATCAAGACCCGAGTACAAGGCTTGCGGCGTACAAAGCACTGGGCGAATCAGAAGCGCTAAAAGGCCCAAATGCCTAGGCGCCACTACCCAGTAATAGCACATTTACAGCGCCTACGACCCAATCACAGCACCACATCAAAAATCAACCAAACAACTACGCCAGACGTCAAACGGCCGCAGAGAGCTTTACCAACATGGCCCCTGCGACGACCTCGCTGGAGCTGACGCTAGTCGTGGCAGCTACCGCGGCCGACATGGGCATTGGTGCGGGCGGCGGCCTTCCGTGGACAGGGCTGCGCAAAGAAATGGCCTACTTTGCGCGGGTGACGAAGCGGACAGCAGTAGGACTCCTTCTTGGCCTGTCTTTTGTCTTGCCTTTTGCATGTCGCTAACAACTAGGCGGCGCCCAATGCCGTCATCATGGGCCGCCGCACCTGGGAGAGTATCCCGGCCCGGTTCCGGCCGCTGCCCGGGCGGCTCAACATGGTGATCAGCCGGTCGTTTGCTCCGGGCATGCCGCGGGATCCGGGCGCGGGATCGGCGCCGGCGGCCGTCGAGGCGTCCTCGCTGGAGGCGGCGCTGGCGTACCTGCAGCAGCAGCAGCCGCCGCCGCCGCGGGTGTTTGTCATTGGCGGCGGCCAAATCTACGCGGCGGCACTGGGCTTGCCCGAGACGCGGCGGGTGCTGCTGACGCGGGTGCACTCGGCGTTTGTCTGCGACACGTTTTTCCCGCTCACACTCGGCGGGGAAGAGTCGGCGGCGGCCGAGGCCGGGGCCGGCGCCGAGACATGGGTACAGCGGAGCCGCCACGAACACGCGGCGTGGATTGGCGAGGACGTGCCCGAGGGCGTGCAGACGGAGAACGGCACAGACTACGAGTTTCAAATGTGGGAGAAGGTGGATGCGAGGTAGGAGAGGTGGGAAAGAAGAGGAAGGGAAGGAGAACACTGCGAGATGTAAGAGAGGACTGGTAAAGGAAGAATACAGGCGAAAGAAGGACCAAAGAAACACCAAGACAGATTCATCTATTGGTTAGATCGCTTGACTGATCTCATGTAACGTGTTCGTTTTGCCCTTGCGTTTTTATCTCATGATCCTCTAATGTACATATCTCGAAACCCCCCCGTTTTTGGTCGAACAAGTAGAAAACAGCACATGGCCGGGAGATGTGAATGTGGGACAGAAGCCCAGGGCCAAGATCTAGGACGAGGCGGCCGAGGCGGCCGAGACGGCTCCCTCCTTGGGTGGCGCCTCTTGGGTCGGCAGGTGCTGGACCTGATTCTCGCTACAGAGCGCCTCTTGCTGCTGCAGCAGCAGGCCCAGCTCCTTGGTGGCGGGCAGGTCGACAGTGGCCAGGTCGGCAGTGGCGGGCGGCCAGGTGAAAAAGGCGCGGCCGGCGTGCAAGATCAGGGCCTCGTCGCCCATGCGGTCGATCTGGGCGAGGCTGCGGCGCATCCAGGCGACAACGGCGGCGAGCGCGCGCAGGTCAATGTCCTCGCGGCCCTTGAACAGGTTGCGCCACACGGCTGCGGCCAGGACGGCATCGCCGCGCATGAGGCCCTCGTCGTAGGCGAGGATCAGGCCGCGCCACGAGACAAAGAGGTCCTGCAGGTAGCGCTGGCGCAGACCGCGCGACGTGATGTGGTGCACACGGTCCATCTTCTCCTCGGCCTCTTGAAAGAAGTGGTCCGTCAGCATCGACTGCCACATCTGGTACGTCTCCTTTTCCAGGCAACGTAGCCGCGTCACTACCAGGTACATGTGCAGCATCGTCACCTGGGCCCAGGTGCTAAAGGAGGGGAGCAAGTGAAAGTCTGCCGTTAGTGGTCTGTTGAGTAGAGGGGGGGCCTTTTATCTTCGGCTCTCCTTCTCAACTCACCATCGTGCCACATCCCGCCGCCTGTGCCAATCTCCTCGCCGTCCTCGGTCGTCGGCACCGTATCGGCACGCCGCGCCTCCTCCGAGATCTCATAGGCCGCCTGCCGCGCGCACTTGTTGTAAATCTGCCGCGTCACGCCAAAGGCACCGTACGGCTCAATCGTGCGCTGCACCGCCTGCCGTGCAATGCTGCCAATCCGGTTGGCAATGCCAGCGCTGGACGCCGATGCATGGAAGCTCCGTATCCGCTCAGCCGCCGAAATCTGCCGGCTTGGCCGGGGCCGTCCGGAGGACAAGGACGGCTGTGTGCGGGAATATTGCTGTGTTGGTGCAGTCTCTTGCTGCGGCTCTGCACAGGTCGCAGACAGGCAGGTCTGGTGGAGTGGCCGCAGCTCTGTTCGCCGGGTCACGGCCGCTGCCGCCGCCGCCGCGGAAGATACCGGCCGGGAGCTCCGGGCCAAAAAGCCGGCGCAAGCCCGACAGGACGGTGCCATGGAGCCGTTTGATGATGCACCACGAGGGAGCAAAAAAAGTCTGGAGAAATCCCGACAGTTTAGACGTTCAGGACGAATAGGTTGCGCTGGTGCGGTCCGGACAGTGTTCAAACGACGGGGAAAATATTTCTTGCATCGGCCGAATGAAAAAACTGGAGATAATAAGTCCAACAGGCTTTAGTTTAGAGTGCTGCACGTGACGCACAACCTTGTGCCAAGGGCGCGAGGCATACAATCGGCTACTTGCATACGCCAGGCCACTAATCAAGTACTTTTTGTTATTAAAGTTCTCTCTGGCCAATAAAACGGCCCCTCTCACCACAGCCAGCTGTTAACTATAACTATACTGGATAGTTGCAAGCCGCACACGTGACCGCTCGGCGCGTCCTCGTTTTTCTGCCTAGTTCATCTTTTCAGCGCCATCAGATCTCGTTCACACTATCTCTCAATCTACGGGAACGCTAATCCAACGCTCTTTCCTTGCACCCGGCCTGGTTTGCACAGCCTCGCCGTCGCCGTGCTTGCCCTGCCAACATCTTGACTGCCATCAACGGCCAGCATTCCATTCTACATCTTCTCTTCTGCCCAACTGATTACTCGGCCTTGTGCCGCTCTGCGCAGCCTCTTTGCCCTTCACATTTCTCTCACTATCCCGATACTTGTCCATCTTATCTAATCACAGCCTTGCATTTGCTATGCCTCTATTCTCCCGATGCAGCGTCGTAACTCATCCTGTCTACTTTTATTCACTTTCACCAAAAGTGAATAATGTCCCTTTGCCGTGAGACCGGCTGTGGCTTGTAAACATCAATAGGTTCGTTCCAGAGCCTCGACGGCGAGTCTTGGGAATCATCCTTTCTCTTGACAAGGACCCAGCCTGTCTCTTTCAAGGCTAACCGCAGTCACCAGAACTTTCCGTCCTATAATACACAGCATGGACGGAAGCCAAGGCGCAGATGACCCGTTTGACTGGCCATCGGAGCGGCTCGTCCAAGAACTCTGCACCGACAGCCGCTCCTGGGCAGCACCGCCGCCGCGAAAGTGGCCCGATCCCGTGCTCTTGGCCGGGCGGCTGCGCGAGCATGAGCTCGAGGGCAGTGATCTGCTCACCTACCAAGATATCCGCGGGCACGAGGCCTTTGACTCGCTCTGCCGAGACCTGGGCATCCATAAGATTCCCCACAAAGCGTCCTTTTACCAGGCTATCCGAACATTCCAGCGCCGGAGTGCTGCCTACAGCCAATGGCAACAGAATTTTGGTGTCGACGGCAAGCTCGCTTTTACCACGTCGGCACAGACCCAGAAGGGGGAGGTGCCCGCATCAGAGGCACAGGCTGTCTCGACTGTGGCCCGCCAAGATGCAGTCACGGTGGAGCAGACGCCGCTGAAACGTATGTTGCCGGAACAGCAGCAAGGGATGCAAGATGCAGGGCCGAGGCCAGTTTCTGCACAATCGGCCGCGCCGGTGGAAGTGGTGACAAGCACGCCAGACTCTTTGGTGAGAACAAAGACACCACGACGGATTGCGCCCGTCAATAATTCTGCGGTCCTTCGGCCCCAGCCAGTAGAGACTGTCGCGGCAACCATTCCGAGCGACGGCGACGGCCCGAACCAGCTATGGCATCACAGCAGGCCGGGCGCCTATCTCGGCCACTGGAAGCTCACCGAAGACGCCATGCTACAAAGACGCGACCCGCTCGACGACGCCAGCCACGACGCCAGCAGCACCAAGGACGGCGATGACGACAACGACCAGCTGGATCTGTTTGGCTGGAGCGCTGCCAAACCCATCCCCGCCGGTCGGCGACTCCAGGTGCACAGAGTACTGCGGCGGTTTTGGCGGCCGCGGAGGCCTGTTACTTTGAATCTGGGCCGAGGGACAGGTGCTGGTGGTGGCGGCATGGGCGGTGCAAAGACCGCAATGGCGGCGCCAGCGACAGCGGCAGCAGCAGTGAGGGACGACGATGACGATCCGGTCCTGCCGGCCCTGGGCGAGTCGGACGACGAAGAGTACGACTCCGAGACGTGGGAGGAGATGCAGCGCGAGGAAGAGGAGCGGCTGCACCCGCCGCCAGCACGCAAGAACGCGCCCCTGACGGCCGAGCAGGTAGACCGCGTCGTGGACGAGACGGTGCGCGAGATGGAGGCGCAATGGGCGGCGCGGAAGCTGCCGAGGCAGCAGCAGCGTGCGCATGCGCTCTGGACGGCGGCCCGGCGCTCGGGCACGCGCAAGTGGCAGGCCCACGCGGCGCTCGCCGAGGCCAAGGCCATGGAGCAGCGCATCGCGAAGCTGACGCGCGAGATCCGCCAGGCAGAGTGGAAGAACCCGGCCGAGCTGCGGCTGCAGCTGCCGTCGCTGCACGCCAGCATCGAAGACCGCCAGGCGGCGCTGTGGCGGGCACGGCTGTTTCTGCGGCCGACGGAGCCGCCCAAGGCGGGCGTGGTCAAGAGGCCGCGCACAGTCTTTAAGAAGACGCTCCCGGCCGCTCTGGACGACGGGGAGGAGACATTGACGAGCTCCTCGTCCGAGGACGAAGAGGGACCAGAACCTGGCAGCAGCGATATGGCCAACTTTATTGTCGACGACGACGACGGCGCTTCTGAGCCGATGGATTTGTCCTCTGTGGGCGATGCCGCGGAACTCGCTACAGCCGGCGACACCAGCGACGCCGACAAGGCTGCCCAAACCAACGACGGCCTGCCGGACGCAGCCGTCGCGACGAAGCCACCGCGCTCCTACCGGGAAATCCTGAGCGAGCAAGCCAGCAGCGCGTTCTCTCCCGCCAGCATAGATGCCATTGCCGCCATGGGAGCCCAGCACTGGGCGCAAGAGGCCGACACTGTGCGGCTGTTGTGCACGCTATTGGCCGGCTTCCGGGCAGACAGGCGCCAGAGCTTGTTTGCCTACATGCGCCACAGCGACGAGGAGATCTGGCAGACACTGTGCGTGCGCGCCATGGACCATGGCGGCCGGGCCGATGTCGACGGCATGGCATGTGACTACCTGCACCTGTTTTACGTTTACCTGACCTGCCGCAACGTCTCTGCCGCCGACCTGTTCCCCGTCGACGAGGGCACGCGCAAACGCATCACAGAGAGCCGCTGCCAAATTGGCGAGTTTAGCGTGCTCGTCCGCATTCTGGCGCCCTACTTTTCGCAGAGCAGCAGCGCGGCCGAGGCGGCTATGCCGACGGCGACAACACGGATAAACGAAACAGAGGCAACGCCATCAGGTCGTGTGGCCGCCAGCCAAGCGCCAAAAGAGGCTGCGGCTCGAGACGAAGCCGACAGCACCACCGAGGACACTGACGACGACGCCATGGTGCTTTCGCCGCACCGGCGGCGCATGCGCAAGATCCGGCGCAACGAGGCGTCACAGAGCCTGCGAGACAACGACCGGGCACGGCAGGAGGCGCTGCGGGACCGGCGGCGCGTGTTGCACGAGAACCTGGCGCAGTCGGGGGCCATTTCGCGCGACCAGACGCGGCTGATCATCAACGAGTCCAAGGAAGACCAGCACGGGCTAATCTACATCAACCGGTTGATTGGCGACCGTATCCGCGACCACCAGATCGACGGCGTGCGTTTCATGTGGAACCAGATCGTGGTCCCGGCGGCCAACCGGCAGGGCTGCCTGCTGGCGCACACCATGGGCCTGGGCAAGACCATGCAGGTGATCACGCTACTCGTGGCCATTGCCGAGGCGGCAGCGTCAGGCGACGCCTCCATCAGCAGCCAGATCCCGGCGGACCTGCGCGCATCCAAGACGCTGATCCTGTGCCCGTCGGGCCTGATTGAGAACTGGCTGGACGAGCTGATCTGCTGGGCGCCGGACGGCCTGCTGGGGCCGCATTACTCGATCTCGGCCGACATGGACGAGGCGGAGCGTTCACGGACGGTGCGTGCCTGGGCGGCGGGGGGCGAGGACGGGGACGGCAGCGGTGGCAGCGTGCTGGTGGTGGGCTACCCCATGTTCCGGCGACTGCTAAACGAGCACGCCGAGGCCCAACAGCTGCGGCCCCTGCTGGCGCAGACGCCCAACATTGTGGTGGCGGACGAGGCACACGCGCTCAAGAACCCCAAATCGCGCATCCACGAGGCCACGGCCAGCTTTGCGACGACGGCGCGCATCGCCATGACGGGCTCGCCGCTGGCCAACTCCATTGAGGAGTACCACACCATGATCAACTGGGTGGCGCCGACGTACCTGGCGGACCACGCCGAGTTTGCGGCCGTGTACGCCAACCCCATCAAGCGCGGCTTCTACCGCGACAGCACGGTGGCCGAGCGCCGCCACGCGTACAAGATGCTCAAGGTGCTCAAGGAGACGGTGGCGCCCAAGATCCACCGCGCCACAGTGGCCATGCTGGGCAGCGGCATGCCGCAAAAGCTCGAGTTCATTGTGTACCTGCGGCTGACGGACGTGCAGCTGAGCGTGTACCGCAGCTTTATCGATTTTGTGCAGCAGTCGGTCTTGATCCAGGACGTGGCCAACACGGTGCAGCTGTGGAACCTGCTGCTGAACCTGACGCTGCTGCTGGCGCACCCGCGGGTGCTGCAGACGCGGCTGCGCGAGATGGAGCGGGTGGCAGCACAAGGGCGCGACTTTGGCCGGGACAGACCGGCCAAGAGCCGGCCGGGCGTGCTGCCGCCGGGCGTGGTGCAGGAGCTGCTGCGGCTGCTGGAGCGGCCCGACATGGACAGCCCGGCGCTGTCGGCCAAGGCGATGGTGCTGACGCGCATCCTGGACGAGGCGCGGCGGATCGGCGACAAGGTGCTGGTGTTTTCACAGAGCAAGCTGACGCTCGACTTTTTGGCGCAGGTGCTGCGGGCGCAGGGACGGCGCTTTGCACGGCTCGACGGCGACACGGCGGTGCATCGGCGGCAGGCCATGGTTAAGGAATTCAACGCCGGGCAGGACGAGGTGTACCTGATCTCGACGACAGCGGGCGGTGTCGGGCTCAACATCCACGGCGCCAACCGGGTGGTGATCTTTGACTTTCGCTGGAGCCCGATTCACGAGCAGCAGGCCATTGGCCGGGCCTACCGCATCGGCCAGCAAAAAAACGTTTTTGTGTACTGGCTCATTGTGGGCGGCACGTTTGAGACGGTGCTGCACAACCAGGCCGTCTTCAAGTCGCAGCTGGCGTCGCGCGTCGTGGACAAGAAGAACCCACAGGCCTGGGCCGAGCAGGTGCGCAACTACACGGCGCCGCCCTGCCTGGACCCCTTTGCCGGCAACAACACGATTAGCAGCAAGGTGACCCAGGACGCGGTGCTGCGGGCGCTTCTACTCGGGCACGGCGATGGCGGCGACGGCGGCAGTGGTGTCCTCTCGGTCAGCCCCTCTGGCAAGTCGCCCGGCAACGACGACAAGGACGCCAACGGCCATGTTGGCGGCCGCTTCAGCAACAACCTCCGCATCTGCAAGGTCGTGTCGACCGACACCTTTGAGGAAGAAGAGCCCGAGGAGCAGCTCTCGCCCGACGAGCTGCAGCACGCCCTGCACATGGTGGAGGAGAACAAGCGGCGCGGCCATCACCACGGCGAACCCCCGTCAAGCCTGGCGCCTTTGCTTCCGTCGTCTCTTGGCCCTGTGCCTCCCTCGGCCGTTGTCCCGTCGTCTCTGCCGTATCTTGCGCCCCCGCCTCGGCCACTGCACATGCACGGCGCCGAGCCTTTTGTGCAGAGATGGCGGGCGGCAACGGCAGCGGCACGGGCCGTGCCTGATCAGACCCGCCTGTCGGAACAGTCTTCGTCTGATCAGAGGTCTATGGAACAGCCCTCGTCTGATCGGGCCCGCCTGTCGGAACAGCCCTCGTCCTTGAACGCCACTGGCCGCCTATCTATGGAACAGCCCTCGTCCTTGAACGCGACTGACCGCCTATCTATGGAACAGCCCTCGTCCTTGAACGCGGCCATGTCTGCCCCGTTGCCGCCGCCACCGGCCTTTGCACCGTTTCCCATGCAGATTCCCGGCGCCGCCAGTATCTCCAACAGACCGCAACAGCACGCTGTCCTGCCGTCATCGAATAGCCAGGGCGGCGACATGCTTGGAAACCCGGCAGGATCTGCTGCTGCCAGTGCCAGGCCTTTTCCGAGCACAACTGTCCCCCCTCCGGTGCCGAGAGCCGCCCAGGGCACCGTGCCCGGGTCGTCGAGTCTGTGGCTGAGCTCGCCCGAAGAAGTGGCCCAGGTCTTGAAGAACGTGCAAAAAGCGCAAAGCCAAGTCAATGGCGGAGTCCAAGTGCGAGCACAGCAACTGGTTGGCGCCATCAAGGCTGGCTTCACGCAGTCGGGCGTTCCAGCCAGTGCACAATGGGCCCGGATTAGGAACCGGGTGTCGGCAGATGCGGTCTTTGCCCAGGCGCTGTTTGCAGGAAAGATTCTGCCGGCGAGACTGGCGACAATGTCGGTGGCGGAAGAAGAGGAGCTGGTGCGGGAGCTGCACGATCAGCATGCGGTCGAGCAACAGCTGCTGAAACAGAGGCCGAGTCCGCCCGGCCAGGCCGCCGGCCAGACGGACGGGTCCAGCGACGGGCCAAGCCAGGTCAAGAGCCAGCACCGGCTGTCGACAGCCTCAGCGGCGACGCCCTCACCACCTGTGCGGCACAAGGATCCCAATGTAAGTGCCAACGGCCCCCATTCGACAAAAAGGCCCGGGCTAACAGACCAGCATCTGCGCGATCGCATGCAACGCTTGCAGGACAAGTTTCTAGAGAACAACCTGGCGGGCAACGGCGATCTGGGATCAAAGGACCTGCAGGCTATTCAGGAAATCATTGACCGGCGGAACCGCAAGCGAACGGCGCCGTGGCACAGAGGCAGCGAAACAGGGCGAGGGCAAGCACAGCACCCAGCACAGCAGCAGCCACAGCACCCAGCACAGCAGCCATGGCAGCCACAGGTGCTGCCGAGAGACGACGGCCCCAGCAAGAAACCGCGCGTGCTGCCCTCCCAGGGCCCCGTCGAGTCGCGTCCGATGGCGCTGTCGCAGCTCGACAATACTGTCAAGGCCGAGGCGAGCGGCCCGGCAGCCAAGGCCAAGGCTGGACCGCTGGCGGCGGCAGCAGGCAATACAGCGCCTTTCACGAGCACACAGATCTCGTCGAAGCCAGGCTACGACATGGCCCATCCGGTTGTGCTGGACTAGGAGTGGTTTATCTTGTTCATCTCTCTTTGATGATTTTTTGCTTTTTTTCTTTTCTTTTCTTTTCTTTTCTTTTCTGTCTTTTTTTCTTTCTTTTTGTTCTTTTTTTTCTTTTCTTTTCTTTCTCTTTTGCTTCTTCTTTTTTTTCCTTTATTTTTTCTGCTTCCCATTCTTTCTTCTCATTTCCTTTCTTCCTTTGTCCTTATCGCCTGCTATCATTTATCCCTCTTTCCTTTGTCAATACCAATCTTTCGGCAAAGCTTAATGTGGACAATACCCTGGGCATATCCATTTCGGTAATCGGGAGCTTTCATGTAATCACGCATTCTGTGTAGAGGACAATCCAGACCTCCGGCAATCGGGAGCCAGCGCTTTTCATGTAATTAGGCATTCTATAGAGGACAATCCAGACCGGGGCGCTAGGCGCAAGTCGTTATCGTTCAACAAGCATTGGAACGTTCTTATTCAGCAACGGCGGAGCGGAACTGAACGCCGAGACTTTTCCGCCGAGTCGATTCGCCCTATGGCTAGCCGTTGCCTAATGCGGCAAGAAATTTTCAGATCTAGAGTGGATCGAGGGCTGCAAGGCAAGAGCAAAAGGCACGAAAAGATGAGCGGCGAGATCGGATGAACCGACAGGAGGGCAGAAAAGAAGCGCACGGAAACAAGGCTGGCAAAAGAGAGCGTTAGTAATAAAGGATCAGCGCAGATGCACAGAATAGGAAGGAATGTGGCATCCACCAAGGCTCCGTTTCTGGCCTTGTCATGCGTTTTTGTGCCGGTTCTCATTGGCCGATGACGGCAAGGAGCCCCTTCTTCATTCGCCGATTTTTCCCCAGTTGTTGTTGCCACAAAGGACAAACGGTAGCAGACGCAGTTGCCCGGCAGAAGATGGCTCAACAGGGCCAACTTCCCGCAGCCTCGGTGCCGGCTACGCCCATAACAGCAGTACTTATGCGACAAAGCGGGTGCTAGCCCAGCTGCTAATATAGCGCCCCGCTTTTCTCTCTCACACTTTCGGTCTCTGTACTATGTGGATTTTCTTGCTTTTTTTCACAATTATCCGCCTCGCATCTCTTCTCCGCCGTCTTCCTTTTTCCTGCATCCTTTTCTCTGTCCCTCTTCTGCCTCGCCTGTCCTCCCGCGCTGTTTACGCGGTTTTCTGCCTTTGTCCCTGCTTGCTTCCACAGCACGCCATCTTTTATCTTATTTCCACCTCCATTGAACCATTTAACCAAATCGTTTCCGACTCCCGTCAACATGGACGCCGTTCTTCGCCAATCCAAGGCCGTGTGCCCTTTTCTGAAAAAGGCATCGCCGGCCACGCTGCGGGCGCTGTCGACAGCCTCACGCGCGAATGCTTCTGCGGACGAGGCGGCGGCCTCGGTGTCGGCCGTCGTGCAGTCGTCGTCTCCGTGCGGCGGCACTCTGTCGAAGCTGCAGCTGCTGGCCGGCCGCTGCCCGGTGATGGGCAAGGCCATGACCGTGCAGGCGGCCCGGGCCGGCATCCCCGGCTTTGCGGGCGCCGGTGTGCGCGGCATGGGTGTGCGTCGCGTGGCTGCGTCGCTGTCGGCCGCCTTTTCCACTTCGGCGGCGGCGACTGGCTGTCCGATGTCGGCAGCCGGAGCCGGCAACAGCCTGAACCGCGGACGCGCCCCGCGGGTGGCTCACATGCACTCGAGCAGCTCCAAGGAAGCCCGTGCGATGGAGGGTGTTTTCCAGAATAATGGTGGGTGAAGTTATGGACATATGGAAGTTGACAAGAGCTAACAAACAGCCCCCCCTCCGCCGGAACCCGTGCTGGGCACGTCGCCGGCCGCCAAGGCCTCTGGGGCTGCGGTTCCGCCCGTTCATCTGCAGCAAAAGTTTGACTACGAGGGCTACTACTCGGCCGAGCTGGACAAGAAGCACAAGGACAAGTCGTACCGCTACTTTAACAATATCAACCGGCTGGCCAAGGACTTTCCGCGGGCGCACATGGCCAAGAAGGACGACAAGGTGACGGTGTGGTGCGCCAATGACTACCTGGGCATGGGCCGCAACGCCGAGGTGCTGCGCACGATGCACCAGACGCTGGACGAGTATGGGGCGGGCGCGGGCGGTACGCGCAACATTTCGGGGCACAACCAGCATGCCATTTCGCTGGAGGAGACGGCGGCACGACTGCACGCCAAGGAGGCGGCGCTGGTGTTCAGCTCGTGCTACGTGGCCAACGATGCGACGCTGGCAACGCTCGGCAGCCGCATGCCCGGGTGTGTGATTCTGTCGGACAGCCTGAACCACGCGTCGATGATCCAGGGCATCCGCCACTCGGGCACCAAGAAGATTGTCTTCCGCCACAACGACCTGGCCGACCTGGAGGCGAAGCTGGCGTCGCTGCCGTTGGGCGTGCCCAAGATTATTGCCTTTGAGTCGGTGTACAGCATGTGCGGCTCCATTGGCCCGATCGAGGCCATTTGCGACCTGGCCGAGCGCTACGGGGCGCTGACCTTTTTGGACGAGGTGCACGCCGTGGGCATGTACGGGCCGCACGGCGCCGGCGTGGCGGAGCACCTGGACTACGAGGCGCACCAGGCGGGCCGCCACAAGGGCACGGTGATGGACCGCGTCGACATTATCACGGGCACGCTGGGCAAGGCCTACGGCTGCGTGGGCGGCTACATTGCGGGCAGCGCCCGGCTGGTGGACCTGGTGCGGTCGCTGGCGCCGGGCTTCATTTTCACGACATCGCTGCCGCCGGCCACGATGGCGGGCGCGCAGACGGCCATTGAGTACCAAATGGCGTACGGCGGCGACCGGCGGCTGCAGCAGCTGCACACGCGGGCCGTCAAGGAGCAGCTGGCGGAGCGCGACATCCCCGTGATCCCGAACCCGTCGCACATTGTGCCGATCCTGGTGGGCGACGCCGAGCTGGCCAAGCAGGCATCGGACCTGCTGCTGGCCGACCACCAGATTTACGTGCAGTCGATCAACTACCCGACCGTGCCCGTGGGCCAAGAACGCCTGCGCATCACGCCGACGCCGGGTCACGTGCGCGGCTTCCGCGACCGCCTGGTGCACGCCGTCGACACTATCTGGACGCAGCTGGGCATCCGCCGCACGTCGGACTGGGCGGCTGCCGTGCCGGGTGGCTTTCTGGGCGTGGGTGCGCCGCCGGCTGCCGAGAACACGCCGCTCTGGACCGACGAGCAGCTGGGCATTGTCGACGCCATGACGGAGCTGCGCCACAAGCACCGGCAGGGCAGCCTGACCGAGGCTCTTCTCGAGAAGGAGGAGGGGCTTTCTATCTAAGGCCGTGAAGCAGAAGCCCGCGCGATGCCGGGCTCCGAGCCATTTCTGCCGCTGCTCTCTCAGAGGCACAGGCACCATTTTACCGTTCTTCCGTGCAAATCTGCATGTCCTTTTTACCGATTTTTGAATATGTAGCTATATGAATTCATATTCGTTTGGCCGAGCTGCAGACGAGCTGCAGACGAGCCGACCATAACTCGCTGAACGTGGCAAACAAAAGTTTAATTCCAGTGCCCTTATAGGCGGATTTCCAGCCCTACAGACGGAAGTCCAGCCCTACAGACGGTTGAGGCGGCACTTCTTGCATGCCAAGATCCTGCATTGCCGGCATTCGTAGATGAAATAGGGCAACGTGTGGTGACACTCCTCGCAGCGAAACTCCCCCTGGCGCGACCGCCAATGTTGATGCTCGCACTCGTGATGCTGCTCGAGATGCCTCGCCTCTCGCTGGATGCGGCGGTCTCGCTCGCCCGGCAGGAGAATGTCTGCGTTTCGGTTGACAACGACCTCGGCGCGGGCCAGCAGCCGGGTCTCGTTCCATTGCGGGCACTCGCACGTCTTCCAGCGATCTCCACAGACGTAGCAGAATTCGGCGCCACAGAGACAAGCTAATGGTCAGCGAGGAGAGAAGGAAAGGAAGAGAGAAGAGAAAGACAAGGAAGAAGTACTCATGTGGTTGCAACCAATGTCGAGCTCGACCATGCGCTTGCAGGCACGGCAGCGCTGCCAGCCGTTCTCCTGGGCCATGCGCAAGACCTCTTGCGCCGTCACGTCCTGTGGGCACTCGCCGGCGTGCGGCGCGGCGCCTTTGCAGAGGACACACGTCATGCTGCCGCAGTCGAGACAGGTGCCCGTGTCGCCGTTCAAGTCCCGTGAGGGCGACAAAAAGGCCGAGCAGGCTGGCCGGTGGCAGTAAGTGCGGTCGGCCGTCTCGTACTCCTCCTTCTTGGCCACAAGCTGGATCGACAGCGACAACGGCAGAAACAGGGTCCCGGCCAGGCAGATGCCGCCCTCGGCGTACGCTTGGGGCAGCGCCTGGCCGCAGCACCGGGGCGGGAAGAGCGACTCGTCTGTGAGGCTGGTCTGGACCAGGTGGCTGACGCACGTCGGGCAGTACACGTGGCCGCAGGGGGCGTGGACCGCCTCGGCCGCCGAGACGTGGTCGCCGCAGGCCACACAGGGCTGGCCGCCGCCCGCCGACTTGCGTCCGGCAGCCCAGGCCGACGACTCGGGCGCGTCTAGCAGGTCGTCGCGCCCGCCCAGGTTCAGCACCCCGAGGCCCAGCGCCCGCATGTCGACCTTTCCGTCGCCCAGGTCCATCTCGACATCTCCGTCACCCAGGTTCAGCTCCCGCAGCTCAGCCTCCAGCCCGTCGTCGAGCACGGTCCATTGCGGCGCCGGCACCCGGGGCGCCTGGGCCGAGAGTTTGCGCGGGGCCAGGCGCAGAGCCATGTCGCGGTCAGCCGCAGCCCGGGCCTCCTCGGCCACAGAGGCGCTAATCGCCTCGGCGTCCTGCAGCACGGCACGAGAGATGCTCCGGCACAGGGCACGGTCGGCGGCTTCTTGGGCATACGCGGCGAGCTCGGTCCTGTACAGTTCGGCGGCCAGCGCAAAGTCGTCCACGTCGCCCGGACGCCCCTTGCCTTTACGCCGGCTCTCGAGGTCGTCGAGGTCGTCGAGGAAGAGCCGGACGACGACGTCAATGGTTTGGGCATCGAGGCAATCGACGTTCATGGTGGAGGCACGAGATCAAAAGGTCGGTAAGGCAAGAGTAAAAGATTTACCAGTTCAGCAAGAGTAGAAACAGATTCCAGTTCAGCACGGCAGAGTAGAACAGATTCTAGTTCAGTGCGGCAGAGTAGAACAGATTCTAGTTCAGTGCGGCAGAGTAGAACAGATTCTAGTTCAGCGCGACAGAGTAGAAACAGTCAGACTACCAGACCCCTGCCAGGAGAAAAGCACTAGTAGGGGGCATTCTAATCTTCCCCATTGATACATTTAAAGTACTCTTACGTCAAGGTCGGCCTCACATTGCCAACAGCCATTGGGCTTGGGTTTTTCCCAACATTAGCCTTACGACCTTGGCGAGGGGTTTTTGACGGGCCATTTGCTGGCTGCGGGCAATAGTGGTGGATCAAAAGGTAGACGGCAGAGAAGCGCTGACTCGGCACTACGCTGGGAATAGCAAGATTTTTGGCTTGTTTTCTCATGCCAATCAAAGGCCGGGCGCCAAGAGAGCTGACTTTAAGGCTCCACCTAGATCACCCTGCACGTGATGAGGTGAGCACGTGATGCTTGGTGCTCCGACGGAGTAAGAAAAGTAATCTCTCCGGCTCCGTTGGAGCAGCCTTATGCGACGTCAATACGTTTTCTATCAGACTGAGTGCAATACTGCACCGTTTTTCAAACTGATTTTACTTGACTTTTTTTTCTGAATGTCAATAAATCAATCTCTGCTCCTGGACGTAGCAAGCTCGAGTGTTGGTTACATCTGACTAACAGGCGTTACGAGGATCAATAAGTCTCCAGAAGTAGCCTCGTCTATTAGTCTTCTCTTCTCCTCTTCTTCTTTCTCTTTTTTCTCTTTTCCTCTTTTTCTCTTTTTCTCGTTTTCCCTTTTTCTCTTCCTCTTTCCCTCTTCTCCTCTTCCTCCTTTCCTCTTGTCCTCTTTTTTCTCTTTTTCCCTCCTTTTTCCCTCTTTTCCTCTTTCCCTCCCTTCTCATGGCCGCCGTCTCTCCCGTGCTGGCCAGCAGAAGCAAAGGCCCGCGGGCTTGCGTGACCTGTGCCAAGGCCAAGAGTCGCTGTATTCCGGGCCCGGTAGAGACGATTTGTGAAAGGTAGGCCCTGTTGCCCTGTCGGCTGTCAAGCTGCATGGCTATACTGCTTCGGAATGGCGCTTCTGACAGTCAGATGCCACCGCTTGAAAAAACCGTGTGGCCTGCAAACACCAGCGGCGCCTCGTAAGAAACGGAGTGACGCCGGGGGCGGCGGCGACAAGGCCGATGCCGGGGCAAAAGTGCGAACGGCACGGTCGAATCGCGTGGCCGAACTGGAACGGCGGTTGGAGGACCTGACGTCGCGGTTTGAATGGGCGGGGAAAGTCCAGCCGGTGCTCACAGCAGAGCAGCCACAGCCACAGCAGCATCAACAGCAGCATCAACAGCAGCAACAGCAGCATCAACAGCAGCAACAGCAGCATCAACAGCAGCAACAGCAGCATCAACAGCAGCAACAGCAGCATCAACATCAACAGCATCAACATCAACAGCAGCAACAGCATCAACAACAGCAGCCGTCACAGCAACAACAGCATCAACAACTACAGCCGTCACAGCATCAGCAACAGCAACAGCAAGAGACTCAACAGCCTCAACATCCGTCACAGCCTCAACGGCATCAACAGCCTCAACAAACTCAAACTGACCTGCCCCAACACTACAACGTCTACAAGCCCTTGCCCGCCTTCAGGCCTTGTAGCAAAGACTACATTGCCGGGTACTGGTTCGATGCAGCTCGAGATGCCTGCCAAGACGGCAAGACTGGCAAACCCGGCCGGACAACTCACGGCAGCACGACATCCTCGTCATCGTCCTCGCCTGGCTCGAGCAACCAGTCGGCCTCGACGGCGACAACAGGGCCGTTGCCGGCCATGGTCATGGACATGGACACGAGTTCGCTGCCGGCGTACACACTCTTTACATCGCCGAAAAGAGCGGCCAAGACGACGGCAACGACACAACCAGTTCCCGACTTTTGGCCCCGCGATGCCGAGGCCGAGAAGCTGCTGGCCGAGTTCCGCGAGAACTTGCTGCCACTGTTGCCGTTTGTGATGACGGCAGACTTTGCCTCGGAAGGCCGTGGCCGATCTTCGCAACAGTTCCGTGCAGCTCGGCCGATGCTGTGGAAGGCGGCCATGATGGCGGCCAGCCACCTGGACGGCACTCGCCAGATCATTCTGGGCACAGAGCTGCTGGGGGAGTTGGCGTCCATGGCAATTCTGCAGCCCAACCGGTCGGTGGACGTTTTACAGGCGTTGCTCATTGTTGTCGGATGGTGAGTTTTGCTTGTTTTAGTTTTTTCTCTTTTTTCTTTTTTTCTCTCCCCTTCTTTCTCTTCTTTTTCTCTCCCTATTTCTCTCTTCTTTCTCTTCTTTCTCTTCTTTCTCTTCTTTCTCTTCTTTCTCTTCTTTCTCTTCTTTCTCTTCTTTCTCTTCTTTCTCTTCTTTCTCCCCTCTAACAGCTCAGCTTCAACTACAATATCAACAGTTTCCAGCTCAACAACTTGCTCTTCATGGCGCGTGCCATTTGCCTTGGCCTCGGCTGCAGTGAGCTGCCGGCAGCGGTTGCTACGGCCCACTCCGGAGCCTCCGTGTACTCGCCCGAGGCCCTGGAACGCATGCGCGCGTATATGGGGACCTATTATATCAACACTCTGTAGGTTTTCTCTTTCTCTGTCCTTTTCTCTTTCCTGTCGTCTCTCGTCTCTCCTCTCTCTCCTCTCTCTCTTCTCTCTTTCTTTCCTCTCTTTCCTCTCTCCTCTCTTTTCTCTCTTTCCTCTCTTTCCTCTCTTTCCTCTCTTTCCTCTCTTTCCTCTCTCTCCCCTCCCTCCCCTCCCTCTCCTCCCTCCCCCTGCTAACCAACAGTGTCATGACCACGAGCAAAAAACCCGACACCATGCTCAGCACGGCCCAACTGGAGCGGTGCTGCGAGGCGCTGGAGCGACAGCGCGAGTATGCGTCGGACGCGTACCTGGTGCAGCTGGTGCGCATCCAACAGCTGGGCCAGACCATTGCGCTGCGACTGGGGGGCCAGAGCCGCGACGAGGGTGACTTTTGCGACGCCAGCGACAGTCGACAGAGCGTGCTTCCACTCGTGGAGGACCTGCAGCGACAAATGGCCGTTTTCTGGGAGCAGGTACCGGCGGAGCTGCGAGACAACACCACACTGACGGGGCACTTTCACATTGCCGAGCTGCTGCTGTACGAGGTGGCGCTGCCGGACGCGGGGGGGGGCAGCCTGGGCGGTGGCAGCAGTGGCAGTGGCAGCAGTGGTGGCGGCGGCGGCAGCACCCAGAGCATGGCCAACCGCCTTCGTCTGCTTCGGGCGTGTATGCAGGCCGTGCGTCAATTCATGGCCAATCGCTTCCAGGAGCCCCTGGCCGAGCAGCCGCGCTTCCTGTGCGTCACCTCGTACGACTACCTGTACGCCTTTTTGGGCGGGCTCAAGCTCATCACCTGCCAGGTGCCGGGCTGGGATGGCCAGCAGGTACGGCGTGAGCTGCAGTTTGACGAGCTGGTCGACCGCCAGGTTGCGCACATGCATCGGCTGGCGGCGCGGCGCACGACGCGGAGCATCCGGGGGGGTCTGCCGCAAACGGTGCGGGCGTACGTGCAGGCGGGCGGCAACCTTGACGGCGGCCTACCGATATCCGTGTCGGTTGCCGTGGCCAAGGCGCTGGCGCGTCCGGACCCCTTTGTTCGGCTGTCTCTGCGGCTGGCCGAGCTGAAACACATGATTTGCCGGGAGCTGGACCGTCTGCCGGAGCCGAGGGAGGGGGCGAGCCGGGGGAACATGGAGGTGGACGCCAGCCCGGCGCTCCCGGTTTCGGCACCGACCCCAGCCTTGCCAGACTTGACGCTGCCATCCTTTGCAGACGGTTCCACGTTTCTGGCCGCCGCAGAGGGCGCCTCGTTTGACGCCAGCATGGCCCAGACCTCACCTCTGCTCAGTACGGGCGGCGCCATGCCGGCCGACGGGCTTTCGTGGCCCAACCTGTTTAACACGCCGGGGTGGGAGTCGTATTTCGACCCGTACATGGACGTGATGGACGGCATGGACGGCCTGGATGGCCTGGACGGCCTGAACATGGCCACGCCGCAGTGGTGAGGCTGTATGGGATCCTGTGTTTATGCATAGCCAGTGTCGTTTATCTATAGCCAGTGTTGCGCTTGTTCTCAATCTCATTTTCTCAATCTCATTTCCTCAATCTCATTTTCTCAATCTCATTTTCTCAATCTCATTTTCTCAATCTCACTGTTCACTCTTTTTCGTGGTCTTTGGGCCGCTTCGTGGAAAATAATGTCTCACGATGGCAAGCCGTGACGCCATTTTAGTTCGATTCGGGGCAAAAGACGGGTAGGGCTACGCGAAGAAATAACGCCGCACCCCACTTCCATATTCTCGTCTGGTCGTCTGGTCGTCTCTCTTCTATTCGTCTGGTTCGTCTTCTTGCCACACTTGTCTCTCTGTATCACTTTGTCTTTTTTTTTTGTATCATCTTCCCCCCCTCTCCCTCCCCCCCCCCTCGCCCTCGTCTCGCCTCCTCCCTCGCCATTATGAAGCCCGTCGACTACTCTGTCTACCTGGTGACGGACTCCTCGCCCGCCATGCTCGGCTCCCGCTCCGTCGAGGACGTTGTGGCCGCCGCGCTGACGCCGGAGCCGTCGACCGTTGGCATCGTGCAGCTCCGGGCCAAACGCGCCGACGCCGCCGCCATGCTGGCTCAGCTGACCCGGCTGCACGTGCAGACGGCCGCCCGGGGTGTGCCGCTCGTGGTCAACGACCGGCTCGACGTGGCGGCGGCGGCGATGCGCCGCGGCGTCTGCGAGGGCGTGCACCTGGGCCAGGACGATGTGGACGTGGCCACGGCGCGCGCCCTGCTGGGCCCAGCGGCGCTCATTGGCGTGACGGCCGGCACGCCGGCCGAAGCGGTGGCGGCCTGTGCGGCCGGCGCCGACTACCTCGGGCTCGGCACCGTGTTTGCCACCGCCACCAAGACGGACACGCGCCACGTTGTCGGCCCGGCCGGCATCCGCCGCATGCTGCAGGCCATGTCGCTCGCCGGCTACGGTCACGTGCCGGCCGTCTGCATCGGGGGGGTGCACGTCGGCAATGCGCGGCGCGTCGTCTTTCAGGGCCGCTTTGGCGGGCAGGACGTCGGCGCCGCAGCTCCGGCCAAGTCCCTGGACGGCGTGGCTGTCGTGAGCGCCATCATGGCAGCCGCAGATCCGGCGGCAGCCGCGTCCGCCTTGGCCGAACAGGTCCGTCTCGGCCGCGCCGGCCCGACCTCGTGGTACCGGCCGGCTCCGGCTCCGGCTCCGGCAGTGGCGGCAGCACCGCCCAGCCTGGCCGCCCTGCAGGCCGTGCTGGCGGCCGTGCACGCGACGACGCCGCTGTCGCACAATATGACCAACCTGGTGGTGCAAAACTGGAGCGCCAACGTGGCGCTGGCGGTCGGCGCGTCGCCCATCATGGCCAACGAGGGCGCCGAGGCGGCCGACCTGGCCCGCCTGCCGGCCAGTGCGCTGGTCGTAAACATGGGCAGTGTCTCGGACGAGCGCGTGGCCGCCTTTGGCCAGGCCATTGGCGCCTACAACGCGGCCGGCCGGCCCATTGTGTTTGACCCCGTCGGGTGAGTCTGTCCTGCCCCTCCTGTTTTTTCTGGCTTGTCCCGTCCCCTCCGTTCCTAACAGACAGCGCCGGCGCCACCGCCGTCCGCCGCACCGCCGTCGCCGCCCTGATGCGCGCCGGCTACCTCGACGTCATCAAGGGCAACGAGGGCGAGATCCAAACGGTCTGGGCCGCCGGCGACCCTGATCCAGCGTCCGCCCCCGACGCCCTGCTCGCCCAGCGCGGCGTCGACGGCAGCCACCGCCTCGACGGCCCTGAGCGCGCGCGCCTCGTCCACCGCCTGGCCGCCCGCGAGCACGCCGTCGTCGTCCTCACGGGCGCCGTTGATTACGTCAGCGACGGCCAGCGGACCCTGGCTGTCGCGCACGGGCACCCGCTGCTGGGACAGGTCACGGGCACGGGCTGCTCGCTGGGGACCGTCATTTCGGCCGCTGTCGCCGTCGCCGCCGAAACGGAGACGCCAGGACACTCGGAGGACGCCGAAAAGGTCGACGCTCTCACGGCCGTCGTTGCCGCCATGGTCCTCTTTGAACGCGCCGCCGAGCTGGCTGCCGCACTGCCAAGCGTGCGTGGGCCCGGAACCTTTATGGCGGCCTTTCTGGACGAGCTGAGCCGCTGTCGGCACCTGGCAGCGGCCGGCGACATGTCGTGGATCGACGAGTACAGAGTGAGCGTAGTGTTGTAAAAGCGGGGAGTGCGGCCTCTATATCCGTGTGTGTAACTGGTTAGCACCAATAATAGTGGTACAGACGAAACCACTCATTTCTTTCCATCTCAGCTTGTTCTCTCCTCCCTTTCCGCCACCGCGCCTCGCCGGACACTCGGCGAGAAGACTGGGCAATCGTAAACGGTAACATGTGTTGGTGCTTCCTATTATTCCATTGAGAACCCGACGCCAGCCATAAATACAAGGATATTCCGTCCGAGACACTGAACCAAACCGAAAACGAGACAGAAGCCAACAAAACAAACGCAGACACTAAAACGCCGACCGCGTCCGCACGTCCGAAATCTTGCGTTCAATCTCCCGCACCGATCGGTCCAGCTCGCCCGCAATCATCTCCTTCTTCTCCCGCGGCAGCAGGTTGAAGCGCTCGCACAGGTCGCCGTCAATCACGCCCTTGACCGGCACATAGTACGACCGGTACATTAAGTGGTCACGCCCGGCCAGCGGCGCGTCCTCCTGGCGCATGTGCGTCTCGAGGTTCTGGAAAAAGTCGGCATCCTCGCGGCTCACAAACGGCACCAGCACGCCCACACTGCCCTGAAGTCCGCTCCAGACCAGCACCTCTGGCCCGCCCACGACCAGGCTCGCCTTGGCTATGCTCGTCGGCACGTCCTGCGTAAAGACGTGCGCCTGCAGCGTCAGCCGCTGCGCCGCTCCGTGCAAGTAGCTGCGCGCGTGCATCAGCGGCAGCTCCGCGCCCGGCTCGTCTGCCGCCTCACCCACGCCCTCGGGCAGCCGTAGCAGCCACAGGTTGCCAAACTTGTCGCCGCCCGCCACCGACTGGTAGTCCACCATGGTCGTGCACGTCGTCCAGCGCTTGATCGTGTCGTCGGCAAAGACCAGCAGCTTGTTCGCCTCCGCCTTGTACACCACAAACGACACGCCCTCCTCGACGTCGCCCACCACCAGCCGGCTGCCCTGCGTGTTCAGCGTCACAATCAGCTTGTTCGCCACCTCGGCCTGCGCCTTGCGCAACATCTGCTTGATGCCCAGGTCGTACACCCGCAGCATCTTGCCCAGGCCCACCGCCACCCGCCCCTGGAACGCCAGCAGCGCCGACGGCGGCTCCTCTACCCGCGTCTTGTGCACCAACTCCAACCGCCGCCCGCTGTCCCCAATCCGGTACACGTGCAGGTACCCCTCCGAGAACTGCCGCGGGCTCACCACCATGTCCTTGCCCGTGCCCACCACCAGGTACGCCTCGCCGCCCCGGCTGGCAAAAGGCACCACCGCCACGCTGACGGCCGCCTCGTTGCCCTCCAGCTCCACCGTCTGCAGCACCCCCGGGTCCTCGCCCCCCGGCTCCACCACGCTGATGCACGACGCCCACCGGCCCTTGCCACGAGGGTAGCCAAAGTCTTCCGGTGCCAGCACCTTGGCCTCGCCATTGGTCGCCGACGGCGCCTCCAACAGCTGCCGTCGCAGGTCTGGTGACAGCGTGTTGTTGTCGGCCTCAATCGTGTAGAAAATCCCGTAATCGGGGTGTTTCACCAGCCGCCGCGGTGTGTACGTCAGCGGGATCGACTTTTGGATGAGCGGGCTGCCGAGTTTCTCAATAGAAAAGATGCTGTCCGTTAGAAATGGCAAGAGCTGAAAAAGAAGAAAACAAGAAAAAATGTGGGTGGCTCAGAAGGAACAATTGTATAATTGAACTGTCCTCATTGCATGTAGCATAGGATTAATTCCCTTTAGACTCATCATAGCCGGGTGGAGGAAAAAGGTGGACGAAAAAGGGGTGGACAAAAAGAAGACGTACCGTAAAAACTTGCCGCTGATTCCCACCATGCCCTCTTCGCACTGCTCGCTGCTGAGGTTCCATCCCCATTCGAGCTCGCCATAGTCCAGAGGGGTCATGGCAAACGTCTTGGCACTGGCATTGTCGTAGCCCAGCCAGGGCCGCGAGCTCAGCGCCAACACGCACGTCCGCGACTGCACGGCCACTTCAAAAAGACGCACCAGCTTCGGCCCCAAGAACCGCTGCCGCGTGTCGGTCAGCTCGCCCGTCACCTCGTCGAGCACCGTGCGCAAGTATACGCCCGAGTGCAGGCCAATGTGCAGATAGAGCGCCGTGCCGCCGGCCGACGAGTCGTCCATGGCCATAATCAGCAGCGCCGACGGGGCCGCCGTCAACGCCTGCACCGACTTGCTCTCGAGCGTCGAGTCCGGGTCGAGGCTGAGGATGCGCACCGTGCGGTCGTCACAGCCCACGGCCAGAAAGGAGCTGCGCAGCCGGCCCTCGGGCACAGCGCCCAGACTCAGACACGTCACCGTGCCGGCCATTTCCTTCTTCTCATCGTACTCGGCCAGCGAGCCGTCCGTGTCCATTTCAAAGTAGACGAGCTCGCCCGAGCTCAGCGCCACGGCCACCTGCCGCTCGTTGGTCGCCGCCGCCACAATGGACCGGTGCTGCGGCGTCGGCCACTCGTTGACGCGTCCGTCGCGAATGTGCCGAATGCCCTTGGGGTAGACCTGTAGCAGCCCGTCCTCGCCCAGCTGCTGCACGGCCAGCGTCGGCACCGACGTCAGAAATCCCGTGTCCGTCACTGCCATGACCGTCTCGCCAATGCTCAGCACCAGCGTGCTGGCGTGAAAGGACAGCACAATGTACGCGTCGTACTGGTCGTCGCGCCGCAGCCGCGTCGTCCACACGGCCGTCGGCGTGTTGGGCAGCTGCGAGGCCACAATCTCGTTGACCTCGAGCCCGTGCTTGAGCATGCGCAGGCTGCTACGCGCGCCGTTGCCGCACACGCCGTAAATCTGCGGCGCGTCATCGTCGCCCAGATTGGCCACCTTGCAGTCCAGCAACGGGTTTGTCGCCGGCAGCGCCTCGACCAGTGCCAGGTTCTCGGCCGGCCGTGGCGTGAAATAGACGGGGTCGTAGGGCGCGTGCGGGTCGGTGGGAAAGTCGTCGCTAGAAAACTCGACCTCGTCGTCGTCGTCACCCAGTTTTTCAAACTGGTAGAAATGGTGGTTGCCAAACTCGCACGCCACAAAGAGAAAGCCGCTCTTGAGGATGCACAGGCTCGAGGCCACCGGGATGGTGTCAAAATACTTGATCTTGAGCCGCACCACCTCGCCCGTCGGCTGGCCGTCGTCGTCCTCGGCCATGTCGAGCGTCAGCTTGAACAGGTCGCCGTCCTCGGTCTGCAGCAAAAAGAAAAAGGCGCCCGCATTGCCCTTGAGCTTGTGCATCACGCCAGCCACAATCGAGCGCTTGCGGTTCGGGTCCTCGGTAGCGCCGCGTCGCCGCGGAACCGGCACGCGAAACGCCTCCTGGTTGGAGTGCCGGTATGTAATGTTGTCCTCGCCGCAGACCAAGACGCCGCTGGGGCCGTCGTGACCGCCGGGCACCTGGAAGAGCAGCGAGGCCGAAGCGTCGACCGGGTCGGACCACTTACGCACCACGTGGTTGAGGCCCAGGTCGAGCTCGTAGTACACCAGCTGCGTCTCCATTTCACGCAACGCCTCGCCGCTGGGGTCCTGGTCGGCGTCGGTGTAGTCGAGTTCGAGCGCGGCAAAAACCGGGTTGGCATAGCCGACGTCGAGTGCCACCAAGGCCAGCACAATGACGCCGGCCTTGTGGGCCTCGAGCGGCGACGAGATGGTCAGCTCGGCCTGCGCGTTGCGGTTAAGCACGTAGACCAGCTTGTTCTTCTCGACCGACGCGATCAAGCAGGCGCGCCCTTTCGGGTCGGCCGCCAGATACTGCCCCGGAACCACGCGACGCACGCCAGACTTGCCAAAGGTCTCCAGGTGGATGCGGCGGAAGCGGTTCTCAGCCGGCACGTACTCAATAATGGTGATTCTGCCCGAGTCCGTGGCCAGAATGATGTAGTCTGGAGCATTAGCGGCCGATGGTGATTTGGCGGGGATTTGGGCCTTTTCTCTTTTTCTCCTCTTTCTGCTTTTTTTCTCTTTTCTCCTCTTTTTCTTTTCTCGTCTTTTTCCTCTTCTCCTCTTTCTTCTTTTCTCTTCTCTCTCCTCAATGACCTCCCGTTCAGTCTCGGGTCATACTTTTTGTTCATCTTTCTCTGCTCTTTCTGGTCCTCAACTCCCCAGAGGCGACGCGTCGAGACCGGCTAAAAGTGTCACTATGTGACTGGAGAGGAGAGAAAAGCAAGTGAAAAACCAAGACAAAAATACCTTTGGTGCTTCCGGCGAGGCGGAAGGCGGCAATGCTACGGATGATGCCAAAAACGTCGTGGGTCAACAACGTGAGCACCTTTCCCTGGGCAGCATCGGGACGCAGCAGCGTCAAGCGCGAGCCAGAAACCGTCAGGATCTGCTGCTCCTTGGTGCCGGAGAACTGGCCGAGAATGGCCTGACTGATACAGCTCGGCGGCTGAATCGTCAACGCGTACATAAACATGTTGGAAGTGGTGGTGGCCATGATGGGCGATGTGGCAATCGCCAGCACAACAAGATCAAAGCAAAACAATAAAAGAATCCCTTGAGGGAAACAAGCAGAGCGTGAATCCCGCCGTGAATGGATGGGCGGGATCAATGGATGCTCCCAAGCTGTCAAGATGGGAGATGGAAAGGAGAGGGGAAGAGAAGAGAGGGAGAAAAAACATGGCATGGCAAAATGGAGACGTTGTTTTTCTCATTTTTTTCCCAAGCTAAAGCTATGGCCGCGTCCCGGATAATCTATTGTTCCGCGAAAGTGTACGAAAAGAAAAAGGCAGCCAATCAGCGAGGCGCAATGCTTAAGCTCGCGGGGCATTTTCTCAGACCACAAAATCGCTGCATTGGACGGTTTTCGTTTGCTAGGCCAGCGGACCTCTGGCTTCTACACCAGTGGCCCATTTCCCGCCTCCCTCTGACCTTTACTTTGATTAACAGACCGGCATGGTATCTTCAGAGGCGACAGTGAGGGCCGTGCTCTCGGGCTTCTGGCGGCCGTGCTGCTCTCAGGCGGCAGCAGCGGCAGCGGCGGCCACTCGAGTTCCGATGCGGCGAGCCGTCGGAGGCCGGCCCGTGGGCAGCCGGGCCGTCAGCGGCGGGCCGGCGTGGGCGCGGACACGGGCAGTGCGGCCGGCGACGGCGGCGACAGCGGCAAAGGCAGCAACAGCAAGCAGAATAGCCCCCTCACCACAACGGAACAGCAGCAGCGCGTCGGCGGCGGCCAATGCTGCCGTGGCCGCGTCGACCCAGGGCAAGCGGCTGCTCGAGGCCGACGACCTGTTCCACCCGCTCGAGACGTCGCCCATTGAGGACATGCGGCGGCGGGCGGCATTTATCAAGATGCACGCGTACTGCCCGCACCCGGACCACGCGCACGGAACGGCGGCGGCGGCGGCGACGACAATGGCCAAGGCGGACAAGACGGCAGCGGCCCCGGACGCGGTCTCGGGGGGTCTGCAGGCGCTGGCGCGGGCCGAGGGCGGACGGCCCAAGCTGGCGGCGGCGCACGTCGACTTCTCGTGCCCCGACTGCGGCGTGCCGGTCTACTGCAGCGAGGAGCACTGGATGGACGACTACGAGGCACATTTGCAAATCTGCGACACACTTCGGCAGATCAACGAGGACGACCACGACCTGCGCTCCGGGCGGGCGTTTCCCGAGTTTGACTACCCGGGCCCGCAGATGGAGGAGGCGCTGATCAACATGACCAACTGGGACACGTTTATGTACACGCGCGGCTTCTCGGCCGTCAACGACGACCGCAGCATGCGCCAGGTGACGCGCCTGTTGACGTATCCGGTGACCATTGCCAGCGTGCTGCACGAGCTGAGCCCGTACAATATTCGCAAGGGCGGCAAGATGACGACGGAGGGACTGAAGAGTTTTAGCGGTGAGTAGTTGTTTGTTTTTTGGTCTTCTTTTACTTTCTTTTTTTCTTTTTTTGATTTTCTTTTGATTTTCTTTTTTCTTCTTTTTCTTTATTTTTTCTTCCTTTTTCTTCTTTTTCTTCTTTTTCTTCTTTTTCTTCTTTTTCTTCCTCTTTTTCTGCTTTTTTCTTCTTTTTCTTCTTTTTTCTCTGTTCTTTTTTTTCTTTTTTTCTTCTTCTTCCCACTAATCCACAGCCCTCCGCTATACCCTTCACCCCCCCAAGAACGGCGAAAGCGACGACGTCAAGGGCATCCGCCCGCAGGCTCCGGCCGTGCGGCTCTTCATCGTGGGCGCGCGCGCCGAGTCGTCGCTGCCACGCGACGTGTGGGTGCAGCTGGCTCAGCTTTTCCCGGCGGCGCGGCTGCACCTCATCTTTATCGGCCCCGAGAGCATGACCAACCGCGACGACGAGTTCCCGCTGCCGCCACGCACGCCGGCCAACCCGTTTGGCGCCGTCGTCGAGGACCGCGTCTGGCCCTCCATGAAGATTAGCACCATGGTCGACTACTACCACACCATTCACCGCGCCGGCTACTTTTACCCCTACGACCCCTACTTTGACTGCTTTGTGCTCTTCCACCCGGGGCTCGGCCACCCAGCCAGCACCCACGAGTGGCGCGAGACCCTGCCGCTGCTGCTCGAGACCAAGGCGCCCATCATTGTGACCGGCTACACGCAGCAGGACATGGAGCGCGACATGGAGTGGGTGCACGCCACGGCGGGCGGCGAGTTCGACCTGCTCATGGAGCCGGGCGAGAACCCTTTTCGCAGCTTGCGCTGGGATCTCAACGACTTGGACCCGCAGGACATTAGCTGTGGCAACTGGGGCCTCTGGGCCTTTCGGGGAAAGAGGTAAGCAGAAGCGAGCGGCGAGGACGAGAGGCTGTTTTACTGACCGAGCCAGGTATGAGACGACGCGCAAGGACAGTGACGAGTGACCGGGCGAGACGGGCGAGAAGACAGTGGCGAGTGATGGTGACGAGACGGGCGAGAAGACGAACGCTGTCAACCAGGCTCCTGGTTGTTGTACCAATACGTCGTAGCGCAAAAGGAAAAGGGACGAGCCAGGAAGAGAAAAGGAGAACGCGGCCGGATGGGAGAGACGGAGAAGAGGAAAAAGGCACCACGGCTTTGCACAGAGGGCAGCCGGTGACTGAAATAGACCAGGGCTAAGAAGACGGGCATTATGAGAGACGAGTCCAGAACGAGCTGTAATAACACCGCTTTCTATTTGGGTTACCTTGCAAGCACCATTTCATTGTCTGGGCGTCGTCGGGCTGGGCTAGGAGACTGCGCGCTGCACGCTTACCCAACACGTGACCTTCCCGTGACTAAAGGGCCGCTTGCTGATGTCGCTGATAACGATAAGGTTCCGCCTCGTCTTCCTCCTTTCGTACTTTCCCACCCCCACCGATCTTTTGCTGTACAACCACCCATGCCGACGGAAACGCTGTGCTTGCCCCGGCAGCGGCCATGACGACACAGGCGGTGCAGAAAGCGGCGTCTTCGGGGCCGGTCTCGGCTCCGGCCACAGCTCCGGGACCGACCCCGGCGCCGTCTCCCGCTCCGGCCCGGAGTGCTACGGCGGCTTCTCCTTACCCTTCCTTGGCCGCGCCACCACGCCGCGCCATGCCGACCGGCCGGACAACGGTCGACCCGCTCTCGGACAAGGCAACGCTGCAGCTGATCCGACGCACACTCTGCCCAGAGGCCCTGGATCCAAAGGAACGAGATCGAGACCGCGACCGAGGCCGCACTCACGTCCGGGATCCCTCTTACGACCTGCCACTGCCACCGCTGACCAGCCGCAACGACGTCGACCTGCAGCTGTACGCCCTGCTGGCCATTATCGTGCGCGAGTTTGTGCAGACGTGGTACAGCAAGATCTCGCCCGACGACGACCAGTTTGTCGCCGAAATTGTCCACATTGTCGCCCACTGCACGCGCGCGCTCGAGCAGCGGCTGCGGGCGACCGACCTCGAGAGTCTCCTGCTGGACGAGCTGCCCGAGGTGTTGGACAGCCATGTGAAGAGTATGCTCTCCTTTCTCCGTCTCTTCCCCCCCCTTCTTCTCTTCCCCCCCCTCTTCTCTTCCCCCCCTCTCTCTCCCCCTCTCTCCCGCTAACTCTCAGCTTATCGCGCTGCCTTTGGCCGTCGGGTGCCGCCGCCTTTGGTCACCCATCCCCGCGCCGTCTATCACGCGCTCTGCCCGTTGCCGGCGCTGGAACCAGTGCCCGGGCCGGACTCCGCCTCTGACCCCGACAACGCCGCCGCCCTCGCGGCCAACGAGTCGGCCTACCGCCAGCTGCTCGTCCGCGCTCTGTTGTCGGTGCTGCTGCCGCCCGAAGACCTGCAAAACGCCTGCCTAAACGCCCTACTGGGCCAGATCCTCGCCGAGCTGGTCCTCGGCGGCCTCGTGGCGCGCCGCCTGTCGGAACCGTGGATGGTTTACGAGCTGATCGGCATGGTGGCACGGCTGCTGCGGGAGAATACGGTTCCCGCCAAGGCTTCCGGCTCCCCGGCCGCCTCGGGTCCCAGCGCCACATGGCCCAACATCCTCGCCATGGCGACCCCCATTGTGTGGGCCGTCGTCCGCTTTGGCTTTGCCGTCGTCGCCGCCCTGCGCTTTGTCTTTGCCAGCATCAGCCTGGCCCGGTCGCTGCCGCCGCGCACTCGCTTTCGCCCGACCGACCCAACCGGCCCAGCGGCAGACAAAGTTTTGCCCAGCACAGGGCGCGCGCCGCCGCCGGCTCCTGTGCTGGCCTTTTGCCTTTGGCCGGCCCTCGTCAGCCTCAGTCGCCTCGACGAGCGCATGCCCTGGCTCTGTGCCTTTTTTTCCATGCTGCAGTGGCTGGCCATGGCCGGTCCTGGCCGGCTGGCAGCTCTCGATGGTCCACTTGATAGGTCAGTTGTCTGTCGTCTTCTATCCGTCGTCTTCTCTCCGTCGTCTTTACCTCCTCTCCGTCTTCTTTCTTCTCTCCTCTTCCTTCAGCTCTTATCTGATACCACCTTGTTCTCTTATACGCCCCCTTTCACACCCCTCAGCCTCCTCTCTCGTTCTATCCCCGGCCTGTCCGCATCCGGTTTGATCACTGGGCCTCGATCACTACACCTCGTCTGGACCTTTTTTCTTGTCTACGGCTCGTCTATTTTTTGGTGTCCTGTCACCAATAGCAAGTGCCTCTGTCTTGCAGCTCGTATCATTTCTCACCCCTCTCTTGGGTTTTACCATATCTCCCACCTTGATTTCTTTCTTGTTTTTCTTGTTCCAATAGACGCCGCCTCACTCCACCTTTCTGTTCCGTTCTTCCGTCCATCACAGTCGCACCTCTCATTCGCCGTTTTTCCCGCTCTTTTCCCGTCTTTTATTCGTCCATCTGCTTGGATTTTGGGCCAATCGCACGCCAGAGATGCCATACTGGCCTCTCATTGCCTGGCTGCCCCCCCTTGTGCCGTTGCCACTGGGGCTTTCCCTTTTTCCTTTTCTTTTTCCTCTTTTCCTGCCGCACATTGTCTTGTGACCCTTCCGCGCCGTCCTTTTTTCCTTTCTAACTCTGGCACCCCTTTCATCCTCCTCTATCCCCCCTTAGCTTCATTGCATCCTCCGTCCTTGTCCCCCCTTTAGCTTCATTATCCTCCGTCCTTTATCCCCCTTTAGCGCTTCATTATCCTCCGTCCTTGTCCCCCTTTAGCTTCATTGCATCCTCCGTCCTTGATCGCCCCTAGCTTCGTTGCATCCTTGCCCCTGCAAACCTCCGGATCGTCTCCTATAGGCTCCTGCACCCCCCCACCCACACACACCCTCCCAGACTAACACCCCTAGACTGCTCTCCTACTATGCGTGCCGCTCGCTGCTCGACCCGGACCGCCTGCCCGCCCTGCTGCGCGCCGCCCGCGCCGCCGTCTTCCCGGGCAACAAGTTCGGCGCCGCGCCGCCCAGCCTGGTGCCCCCCGCCGACGCGGCCGCGCTGGCGGCCCTGAAGCGCCGCACGGCCGAGGAAATTGTCGCAGTGGTGGCCGACGGCCCGCTAGCGGTTCTAATACGGCGAGGCGGCCTGCCCGTCGCTGAGGTCGAGGGCTTGCTGGACGTCTTTAGCGACACCTACTGCAACCGGCACTGCCTCTACGGCCTGCTGGAGACGGTGCTGGTGCGCGTGGCGCCGGAGCTGGCAGAGCCGGGCGTGCTGGGGCTGTGGGCGCCGGCGGGAGCAGCCGAGGCGGACGAGGCGCCGGCGACGGAAACGCGGCCTCCCGTGAAGCCAAACGGCATTTGATGAACCAGACGGCATTTGATGAAGCCAGACGGCGTTTGAAGCCAGACAGCGTTTGAAGCCAATCTGCATTTACAATCATACCCATTTCCCTTCCTTATTACTCATCACTCGAATGAAAACTGGTTGTTGTAAGCAAATAGCCGCCCAAGAGCTTTGGTGTCTTTGTATTTTTGGTGTTTTTTATCTTTTGACATTGTCTCTTTTTTTTGTGTGTGTGGGTTCTTTTTTGTTTTTTTTCTTTTGCTTTGTAGGTTTGCAAATTGCCAAGAACAAGACGAGAGAGCTGTAGCAGTGGGAGAAGAAGGATGCAGAGGGAGTGAAGAATTGGGGGGGGTGAATAAAGAGATGGACAACTACCGGCGTGTGAGAGAGAGAGAGACTGCACGCGAAAACAACGAGGCTGAGCCGAAACGAGCCGTTCACTTGCTGCTTCTCTCTGCTCCCCCCTTTCCCCCTTCACCCCTCCGCCTCACCTGTTGCATGTCCTCTCAGTCCCCATGCACATCCCTTTTACCTCCCATAGAATAAAGAAAGAAATTGACAATAGCCTTCCCAGTACAAAAACGCAAGAAAAAGAAGAAAAAAGCGGAGAGGAATCAAGTACGACACTGTTCAACAAAAAGAAGGAAAAAAAGAGATCCAGATAAGAGAAAACACTTGTGAAAGAACCAACCAGCTGCTTCCTTCAACCACGCACCCGCTCTCGCGTCCACATGCCCTTTCCCATAACATTGCGGCTGCCGTCTCTCCTTCTCTTGGGCCAAAGTTGCTCACTGAGTATGGCGTGGGGGGGAGGGGGGAGGAGGGGGAGGTAAAGGCAAAGGAGAGCAGCACCAAGCCGTCTCCCTCCTCCTCCCGTCCTCCCCCCTTTTCCCCTCGGTCCAAATCCGTCCCTGTCCAATCCTCTGCCGTGTTGCTTTGCCTCATCCCTTTCCCATAATAATAGCCGGAACGCGTGTCCCATATGTCCTCTTTTTCTAGCCGCGGACTTGCGTCCCGGTGGTTGAACTAAACTTTGTAAGGGAATAAATAGATAAAGAAATAAGAAATGCGAAATAAAACAGATAAAAAACATACACATGGCAAACAAAAAATGTTTAGATCCCAGACAAGACTGTGCGAGAGGAAACAGGAAAAATGCGGAAAAGGGGAACGAAATCAAATCAAGCAAAGGGAGAATGGAGAAAAGTAGAAAAAGAAGAAAGAAAGCGAAAAAAAGAAAAGAGAAAGAGAAAGAAAAGAGAAAAAAAAGGCAAAAGAAGAAAGATGTGTATGTGGATAGGTGCATTGTTTGTTGCCTTCTGTTCGTCGTAAGTCCGTCGGGTGCCTTGAATAGCTGCTTCTTTGCTTCCATCAGGGTCCCATCTCCCCCATATGCAGTCCTCTCCGCTGCCTTGTCCTCCGTATGTCCCGTGTCCAAGATGGTCGTAATGAACCCGTGAATGCAAGAAAGGATAAATGAAAAACGCCAGAACAGAGCGTGAGCATGGAGATATAACCCGTCAACGGTCGCCATAGCCAGTCAAGCTGTAACCGTCCCTACGCCGCCATGGACTCCATCTTGGCGTGGTGCAGTTCGCTGCTCATCTCCATGTCTCCCTCGGGGATCCGCGAGAGGCCGCCCATGCCTTGGCCCATGCCCTGCTGGCCCACGCTCTGGCCCGGGCCCACGCCCGCGGCCTTGCACACCGCCTGCTGGTGGTGCTGCAGACGCAGCTTGTCGGCCACGCTCGCCACCGTCATCAGCTCGTTGCTGTCAAAGATACTCGGCACGCTGCGGATGAACGACAGCAGCATCTCGGCCGCACGCCGAGCGTCGTCTTGGTTGGGCGAGCTCGGTGAGGATCCGCTGTTGCCGCCGCTGTTATCGTTGCTGCTGCTGCCGCCGCTGCCGCTCCCGCTCCCCAGTATTGGTCCCGTCGAGACAGATGAACCGCCCAGCCCCCCCACGGACCGCGGGTTGGCCATGAATAGCGAGCCGCTGCTGCTGCTGCGTCGCAGCACCGGCGGCGACATCACGACGGTGCCGTCCATCCCATAGGAAGGCCCAGTCGGAAGATCCGTCATGGGCGAGTCCACCATGGAGGGCGGGCGTGAACTGTGCGAGTGCTGCGGCTGCTGGCTGTACTTGTGCGCCATCGTGTCCGCTTGTCCGACCGACGGGTCGTGCTGATGGTGATGCTGCTGCTGTTGCTCCTGCAACTCATACCCGGGGTGGCCAATGTAGTCAATGTTCAGTGCGGGCAGCGTCATACTGCGCGGCCGCTGGAAATTGGCGCTTCCGGGTGGGCCCATGGCGTCGGCCGGGAGAAAGCTGCCGACGTTGGAGTCGGGCGAAAAGGTAAAGGTCGCCGTCGGGCTCAGCGCGCTGCCGGAAAACGACGAGACGGGTGTTTCAGTGAAGATGCTCGAGAGTGACGTCGTGCTCTGGTTAGTGCTGTGCTTGTACGCGCCGACGCCGCCGATGCCCATGCCGGCAATGCCGAGATCCGTGCCGCCGCCGGTATGCAGCACACGTTGTCCGCCCCCCCCTCCAGAGTGCGCTAGAATGGGACTGGCCGTGCTCGAGGCGGAAGAGAAGTTCAGGTAGTTGCCTATACTGCCGCCGCCGGCCCCCCCGGCACTGAGAGTGTCCCGATCATCGTCGCTCCGGTGGGGTGACAGGGGCGATGTGGACGTGAGATGGCCACCGGGCGACACGGGCGAGCCGCCGTTGGACTGCTCTAGAGGCGCGGCTAGCGGCGAGTCCATGGTGGCCGTCGTGGTGGCCGTCGTCATCATCTGCGAGTCGAGGCGGCGGTCCGGAATGTTTGTCTCGGAGGCGCGGCGCACCAGCCGGCCGGACCCGACACCGTTGCGCTGCTTAAACTTCTCGAGCCAGCTGGCGCTGGTGGCCTTGAGGATGGTCTCGGCGTTGCCGGTGCTGGTGGCGAAGACGCGGAACTTCTCCTTGATTTCCGAGTCCGTGATGGGCGTGCCGTTTTTCTGGGCGTTGCGCACCCAGTTGGTCACGGCTCGCTCAATGTCTGGGAACTTGTTACGGCTCTTGCGGCTGGGCGAGTTGCTGCGGTCGTCCTTGGAGAGATACTTTTCCTTGTTCCGTAAGACCTTGGAGACAGTGCTATTTGTGTGAATGACGGATAAAGGACAAAAGACTTTAAGCTGTAAAATGTGAAATACCTTCGTTCTACACCAAACAGGCTGCCAATCTCGGACTGCTTCACGCCTGGGTTCTTGTCGGCATACTCGCACATCCGCCGCCGGTCGTCATCGGTCAGCATCTTCCGGGGATTCGGCTTGCCCTCCCCGTGCCGGGTCGTCTTCAGCGGAGGCGGCGGTGGCAGCTGCGCCGCCGACCGGGAGTGCGGGAGGTTACTGCCGTGGTGCGCCATGGCCATGCTGCTGCTGTTCGCGGGGGCTGAGTAGCCCGGGTTCGTCAACATGCTGGGCCACGTAGGGTTCGAAGGCACCATCAGCGCCGGCAGGGGGGGGTGGTGCGCATGGTGCGATGCGGACTGCATCAGCGTCGGCGGCGGGAGAGGCGATTGCTGGTGCTGCGACGTCTGGAGCTGTGGCGAGTGTAGTTGGTGCGGCGGCTGGAGCTGGGGTGACTGGAGTTGTTGGTGAGGCGATTGCAGCTGCTGCGGCGATTGATGGTGAAGCTGGTGCGAGTGCATCTGGTGGTCCTGTTGGTCCTGCTTCTGCTGGGGAGACGCCATGGGCGCCAGGGGCGGCGGCGGCATCCTGCCCAGCGACTCGGACGGCAGGCCATGCGACGTTGTCGTCGTAATGGGCGATACGTAGCTGTAGTCGTCCGCCCCGAAGCCGGTCATGGTGGGCGGGGGATAGGCACCCATGCTGACCCAGCTGTCGTTGTCGTAGGCCGCGGCGTCCGGGGCCATGTGCGATTCCGGATCCATGCTGGACGTAATGATCTGGTGGTGCATGCTGGGAGCGTTTGCCTTGAAAGAAAAGCCTGATTCTTCACTGAGGCTCAGCTAAGCCTCCTCTAGCCTTGTCGAATAGCAGCTCCTTCTTCTTTCTCTTCCTAGCACCAAAGTAGATATACTTCTTTGGCTGATAAAAAAACAAAAAGAATGACAGTCTCACTGTCAAATAAAAGGAAATGCCCTGGATAGTCGGGCCCAAAAAAATCAAACAGAGAAAAGAAAAAAAACAGACAAAAAGGAAAAAGATATAAAAAAATAAAACAAGAAATATAGAATAGGAGACCGTGGCGGCAAAGAGAAAGTGATTATCGGCGGCTAGCCTGTCGACCGCTTTTTCGAAAGAAGAACAAAGGCCTTAAGTGTGTCGTCTCGTCCCCCTCTTTGCTCTTTGGATTCGATGAGAAAGTCTGTTCGGAGCTCAAAACCTCTGACCGAGATGCTGATGTTGACTCGACACGCTTTCGTCTGGGGGCGGTTTGATTTTGTTATCCTTTGACCGATGAATCCTCTATTTTCTCGTTTGATTATCCTTCTCTTCTGTCGAAAGAGCAGGCTACGGCCAAGTCGGGGTGGTGGTGGTATGGTGGGTATGTGCCCAACTGTAAGCCGGTGTGCGCTTCATGAACAAAAGGCCGACGTGCATATCTTGGTCTGCCAGAGAGAGTTGTGTGTGGGCCTGAGATGAAAGAGCCGTCCAAAGAGAGAATGTGTGGGCCGTTGCAGTCTCTAGATGAAAGAGCCGTGCCAGGGTAGAAGAGGGTGGTAAGGCAATGCAGGAGGAAAGCGAGAGCGGAAGAAGAGGGGGGTGAAGCGGCGCCTTCTGGGCAAAGGTAGGTAGTGTAGGGATATAAAGAGTATGCTGTTCTGCTGTATTCTCGGGAAATCCCTAAAAAAGAAAAGTGCAATGCGGGCACGCAAGCTGCAGGCTCTGCAGCCTGCAGGTGGAGGAGGGAAGGGGAAGAAGGGGAGGGCGGATAAGCACAAACGAGGAGAACAATGCTGTCAATGTCGTCAATGCCGTCCGTCTTCTCCAGGATCGTTGCGTTTCTCCTTGTCAGATTCTTAATCTTGGTGGTTTCGATGCGTGCAGTGGATCGTTGGGGCTCTGCCGTGTTGTCCGTCTTTTTTCCTGCCTTTGTCTTGTTCAGTGTTTTCTTTTCCCCGTAACAGAGGCTATCGTTTTGTGTGTGTGTGAGTGTGTGTGGATGTGGGTGTGGGCGCGCGTCTGGGCTTGTCTCTTTCTGGCTGTCCAATCTCTGCTCGCTTCTTCGTCTCTGGCCAACTTACACTCTCAGGTGCCTCTGAAGGAGCTTCTTTTCCTCATCCGCCCACGGCCCGCCGATATACAGGGGAAATAAGCTGGCAGGAAAGATGGCCGCTGTCAGACAGACAGGCTATAATCATGCAGAAGCGGCGGCGGCCGTGGAAGTGAAAGGGAGGAAGGGGACGGGGCGAGGCGCTGGGTTCTTGGCAACGGCGTCGACGGCCGTGCAGGAACAGGACAGCAAGCTGGACGCCGGGCGGGTGAGCTAGTTCGGAAACCGGATTGCGCAAGAGGCAAGAGGCAAAAGACAAAAGCCAGTTCCTGTCCTGCAGATGGGAAGCGGACCGGATATGCTGGTGTGTCGTGTAGTGCAATGTCTCAAGGTTGACAATCAGACCGAGGAAGAGCTTGCAGGACGTGAGTGGGCCATGACACAATGGGTGTCAGGCATAAAGGCATGCACGCGTCTCTTGCTGCGCGTTGGAAGTCGACCATGTATATAACAGAAGAGCTGCCAAATCAAGGTGGCCAATGGGGGGTGAGAAAAGCAGCCACGGAGGCCAGAGTCGTAGAGAAAAGAAAGGAGGGGGTAACGGCAGGGTGTGAGCAGACTCTCCTTTGCGTTAGGAGTAATGAAAAGAGGAGAGAGAAGAGAGAGGGGAGAGAGAGGAAGAAGGAGTAGGAGGAGCGAGGGGGGGTGAACAAAGACTGGCAGAGGCGGGGGCTTCCCAAGAGGCTTGTCAAGGGTAGCGCTGCGTGCTGGAAAGGCAAGAGCCAGGGTGTTGTTGCTGTAGTGTACACTACGAAAAGGAAGTGCGGCCGGCAGGCTGCCATGAGGAAAAAGAGGACGCAGAGATGGCGAGGATGGATCGGCCGGTCGGGCGGTCCCAGCAGTCGCGATCGTGGTGTCAAGGCCGTTCCTTCCGTCTGATATGAGTCTGTGCCTCGTTCCTTCTTTTTCTCGTTTCTATTTTCATTGTCTGATTCCTTCCTGACGGCGGCCTCTCCCAAGAGGCAATGACGACAAAGCCCGATAACAAAGGCTCTTCTCACGGCTTGACTGACACCCACACCGGAAAGACCACAGCGATAGCATCCCCGCGCTCGCTCTGCACAACGGGAAGACAATAGGGGCCATGGCAGCAGGAAGCAGCAGGAAAGCAGAGCCATGGCCGGACTCGCTCGCACGTCTAGTTTTTCTCAGCCGTTTGCTAGCGGGCCCTGCCGAGCAGGCGGACTCGACCCGATGTCCTCGACCAGCAGACTACCGCTAGAGCCAGCATAGCGTAGTGGACTCGTATGAATTATGCTTTGGGTGCCTGGCGACAGGGGCCATCGTATGTCTGGAAAGAGGGCGGCCGCTGTGGGGCGTTTGGCAGGGCTGTCTGGGGGTAGTGCTCGCCCTGTATTTTGGTATGCCTGTTTTGGGCAGTATTTTGGTATGCCTGTTTTTGGGCAGTACATTACGCTATTGGGACAGCTGTATGGTGCTGGCGATAGCGTCGTCTTCCCGCAACAAACGAAGCCGACGCCGCGCTTCACCAGACAAAAGAGCCGTTGTCGAGCGGCGCGGAGAGTTGCGCCTGCTGCAGAGCCTCTGCGGCTTTTCCTTGGCCGATGCAAACGACGCCAAAAACGGCGGCGGGAGTAGCGGAGTCGCAGCGGGTCTCCAGGGCTCCAGTCAGGCTTGCAGAAGGCATCTGCCCTCTTCTCGACACTACTACTCTACGTCGCAGCAGCGGCTGCCGCTACATTGGGAGAATCGTCGTACTCGGACAGCCAGCAGATAGGGCCATTTCCGGCTGCTCCACCCGGCGGCTTCTGCTCTGGGACAAGATCCCTCTGAGAATCCGAGCCAGCCGCTCAGACTTATTTGGATAGTCTTTGCACTACCAACATACACTATTCCCCATCTGCCGGACGCGAACTAGGCTGACATGGATGGCGCATACCCACACGACGATCAATGCAGTGCTCGTCTGCCCTTCAGGGAGGACCGCCGGCTGCACATCAGACCGACACGGCCAGCTGTTTGGAAGCCGGACGACCATGAAGTTGGACGGCCAGATGCATGTCGGGTACTCGTGGTCGTCGCCGTGGCGCCGTGAGGCCACGATAGTAAGGGTGTGTACACCACTGCGAGATCTCGGCCACCGCAGCCGTTGCCCGCGTTCGGCCGTATCTCTGCCGTTACACCCCGAACGGGTCTCGAGAGAAGAAGAAAAAGAAAAGAGAAAAAGGGAAAAAGAAAAAGTAAGAGAGATCGGGGCTAGCGGGGTGTGCAGGCCAGAGTAGAATAGACCATTGGCTATGGCGAGAGGCTAGAATTGACCATTGGCTATGACGAGAGGCTAAGAGGCCGCGAGTTATGGAACGGCTCGTCTGGCGCTTTCACCACTTTGAGCTCTTTTACAGCCCCTGGAGGAGGCCGCGAGTCGATCAGTGGAGGAACCGGCTGAGGCCGCCGCAACACAGCATGAGGTGGTCCCGTCAGACTCTGTTGGAATCTGTCGTGTACACAAACGCAAGCAGATGCCAACAGTCGTGGTGTCGGTGTCTGTCGGGACAGCAGCGGCGACAGCGTCCAGTGACGGCGCAACCGCCGCAAAAGGTGGAGCGAAACGGAGACAAAACGAGCCAATCTGGGCCGCAACAATCCGCCGTATCAACGAGCTGAAGAAGCAGCATCTCCGAGTGAATTGCAGGTGGGCGCTGCACACTGCCATTGGGCCTAATTTCCGGCTTGATGGCACATTATTTCGACTCTTGATTGGACCAGAAAGCAGCCACCATCTCACCGTAGCCGAGTCGCAGCGTCGCAGACGGAGCGTCGCAGTCTGCCAGTCCGCATTCCACAGCGCTATCTGGCCGCCCTGGCTTGATCGTCGTCCAGTCCCTGCTGTCTCTTCCTTGCTCCCAGAAGGGCTGACCCCGAAAGGTTAGGGACGCCCCACTCCCCACAGCATATGAAATGAGGAGGATGCTGATGGCCGTTGCGATGAAGGCGTCCTGCTCACGGGACACTGCATCTCTGAGCGGATACGCGGCAGACTTGGGCCTGGTGTGGAGGCTCTACTGGGTCTGCTAGGACGGCACCGGTCAGATGCTTTGATGGGTATTAGTGAGCTGCCAGTGTGTTTTACTATTGTTGTTGATTGTGATTGTTGATTTGTCGTTTTATTCTCCTTGGCGGTTTGACTTTGCTTCTTTTTGCCGGGCCTGTGCTTGGAGCTGCCGTCGCGTGGGAGAGCCAATCTGGCAGCTCTGGGATTGTGGGGAGCTGCTGGAACTTGCTGCTGCTGCTCCCATCTCTGCACTGCCGTTGCCATCACTTCCACTGCGATTTGCTGCCATTGCCGTTGTTACCACCACTGCGACTCGGTCAGCAAGATGGACGACAACGGCGTGCAGATACCACCACCCTCCATGGACTGCAAGGGACCTTTGAGGCGTCTTGAATTCCCCTTTAGGTACTGGCGTGCCGCGTCGGCCGCCACATTGCTTTCCTTCTTTTCCTGAAAGCCATTCGAAAAAGAGAAAAGGGGTGGCATCAGAAAACGCGGGACAATAGTGTAACCAGTCGCTAAAGCGTCTTCCGAGCACGTCGTATTCCAAACTAATCAGGCCGACGCGCTTCTTCTGGAGGCGTTTCCCCACGCAGATTTGCAGCGTCACAGCCATTGTGGATGGGAGCCGCCAAACAAGCAGCAAGTAGGGTAGCAGGAGCCGCCATCGAGGACGGACCATTTCAGTGCTTGCCTACCGTTGACCGAATTGGAGACGGCAATGCATTGTTTATGCTGTGTAGCGAGAGTCGTCTGGCCGTGCTCGATGCATCTCCATCCCAAAAACAGAGTGTTGGTGCATGAAGCCGACAGGGGTTTGCGTTTCTACTTTGTCTGTGCGTCGTATCTCCAGATGCAGGATGGAATAAACTGGAGGACTGCTCTTTCCCGAGCTGACGGCCGTGCCTGACGGCGTCTTACGTATTTGCTTTGTCATCGCTCCTAATGTCGCTCGTATTGCCTTGCATCGCAGACATTACGAAAAGAGGCAGTGTATGGTAGGCTGCACGCCCGCCGCCCACTCAAAGCCATGCAGAGAGGTTTGGTACAGCAAAGACAGAAATGGCATGGGGACTGCCGTGTCTGTCCCAAGCTCCCGTTTCCAGGCCCAGCATGGCAAAAAGATAAACCCGCCTTTCTGCACTGCTGCACGGTGCCGCTGCAACAGGCCCGGCAGCTGGAAGAGGCCCGGGAGAGGGGCCAGCAACGGTCCAGCCGTCGCCAGTGGACGGCGGCCTGAAGCCCTCGAGATGGGGGAGGGGCGGCCAAGGATGAAGATGTGCACGCTACGTGGTATTCCTGACGGTCGGCTCAGTATTCTGCATGGGCGTTTTGTGCTCAGTGCACCCACGAGTAGCGTGGGCGGACCGAGAGCGGGCAGACACAACAGACGTCCGCCTGACAGCGAACGGTCGGACTCTTGGTGGAGTGAGACAAGACCAGAGCAAGGGGAGAGTACAAGAGGGAAAGTGTTGATAGGAGAGGCAGATGGGCGCCGGGACGGGGAGGAAAAAGCAACGAGTAAAAGAAGGAAAAAGAGGAAAAGACCAGCTAATGACAGGGGGCTTACAGTGGAGGCGAGACCGGGTCCCCCGAGAAGAGGCGCCTGTGCAGAGCCCGGTCGGCGGCAACAGACGCCTTGTGAAAGGTGGGAAGCGACGGGGGCAGTCCACATGTGCGTGCACAAGAGGACTCTAGTCACAGAAGGAATGCGAGGAGCTAACGATGAGTGGCATTAGTGCATGCATACGTCTGGATCGGGGTGCTCGTGCACAAGCCTTTGACCATGGGGGCAGTATCACGACTCTGCGAGCGGTGTGATCTTTCTTTCGGCTCGCCGTTGGCGCCCGGGACGACACTAGATCATCCTTACCTTGTTCAAGAAGCTTGATAAGGGGACGGCGACCAGCGGAAGCGGCCACGATGGAGCATCAGAAGCTTCTTTTGCTTAGACTAGCACGTGGACTTTTTCTCCTTTTTTTTCTTTTCTTGTCTTTTCTTTTCTTTTCTTCCCTTTATCTCATTCTCTCTCCCACATGCTTCTCCATGTCTTGTTCCACATTGTCTGATTCCATGTCCCGGGACCGAGACAAGGACCCGGCGAAGAAGAGAAGCCAGGATTGGGAAAGGCTATCGGAGAAAGTAGTCCAAGGCGGCAAGGTAAGTACGAAAACGGGTCTCGAAAAAAGAAGGGAAATGTGATATGTGAGGAAACTAGTATGAACAGAGCTGCCCGGCCGCAGATTGGGCCTCTCCGACAATACCCTCGTTTCCCACTCTCGGCTATGCAGAGAGGACATGCAGGTTCGCTCGGTCTCGGGTGTCTCTTTTCCATCTACTTTCTCGTCCCGGAGCAAGGCTCAGAATGCCATCTGTGGGGTAAGAAAGCCTTGTTTTGGCCTGGCAGGGGAAGATTCAAGCGGGAAAATCAACGAAAAGCCAGTTAGTTAAATAGTAATCAAAGACTATTCAATGCCGTGTCAATGTACACTGCCGCCTTTTCAGGCGGGCACGGCATCTTCCCGATAGAACCAGATGATTTGGAAGTCTCGTGAGGTTTTCGGAGGACCGTCATTTCTTTTTTTTTCTTTTTTTCTTTTTTTCTTTTTTTCTTTTTTTCTTTTTTTCTTTTTTTCTTTTTTTCTTTTTTTTTCTTTTTCCTTTTATTTTTCTTTGTAATTTTATTTTTTTCTCTTTATTTTTCCTTGTATTATTTTATTTTTTTATCTTTCTCTTTTCCTTCGTCTTTTTCTCTTGCCCTTGTCCTTTTGGTACCTGTTCTCTACCAATGGTATGGTTGCCATCTATGCCTTTGCCATGCTTTTCGGAGCCTCTCTCAAGGCTGTGTTCACAGCCTCGCCATGCAAAAGACGGCTGAGTGGCTGCAGCAGACGCACACGCTCCCAGCAGGCGGCCCTGGCAGGCTGCAGCATGCAGAAGCCAACAGGCCGTCTGGCTACAGCATAAGGGATTCGACGACGGTGTATGGCAGGTGGCAGTGCGGCTGCCAGATGTACAAGAGGAAAGACCTTTGGGATACACTGATCAGAGTGCATGGATGGCAGAAAAGAGACTATCGTATCACATATATTCTCGCGCGTGCCGGTAAGACAGGAAGAAAAGATGAAACAAGGAAAAGAAACGAGGGGAGAAACAAGAAAAAGAAAGAACGAAAAAGAACGAAGAAAGAATGAAGAAAGAAGAAAAGAAAACGAAGAGAAAAACGAGGGAAAAAAACGAGAAAAAGCGGTGGGTGCTTGCGAAGTGACGATTTCATATCCTGATGGCGAGGCAAAAGCAAGCAGAGCCCTGCTATGCCGCCAAACAGCCATGGCTTCTCGCGTGTTGTATTCTCGTTTTATCGACGGGCCAGAGGTGAAGACAGTGACGATGGGAAATGGCCTGTTCTTCCACGGGAGTCCCCCGTCTCCCATCTTGACGATTCGGTGATGTCAAGGCCTCGCCCGTCCACTCGACCAGGGCGGCCGCTCTTTTGCAAGTGTTCTTTGCTACGGAGCCGCACGTTGTCCATTGTATTCCCCATCCTCGTCTTGACTCAATGGCCAACTCGAGCTTCATGGTATCTTATCGTATGTGGCCTTTTCCCTTTTCACTGTTCCTCCTTCAGGAGGCAAAAGTGAGCGTATAATTTACATCTGTCCCTCCTTCCTGCCTCTGCCTGAGGACGGCCGCTCGCCCTCCTTTGCTCCTGCCGGCCAGAGGACGGCCGCTCGTACATGGCAAGTACTCTGTACACGCGCAAACAGAAAGCCCCCTCTTGTGTGCACGACGTCGTACTTTGCACTTGCAGTAGTCCTTTTCTTCCGCCTTCTTGGCACCGCGGCTGGCCCAGACATTGCCGGGGGAGACATCCGGGTCTGGGCCTAGGCATAAACAGCGTAGAATGCCATCCTGCATGGGGCAGAGGTACCGAGTACACCGGCCAAGGTATCTACTTGAAGGATTAGTGCCCCCATTTCATGCAGCATCTTTTCTTTCTCTCCGTTCTTGTTTCCTTGGCCTCTATTTCGTTCTTGCTTCCTTCGCCTCATTCTGTCGACATGTATATTTGCCTTGTTATTACACTACGTTATGCCGTCTTCCCCCTGGTGGAAGCTGGGGCTTTTTAATGCCTCCGTTTTGTCTTTTTCTTTTTCTCCCTCCTACTCGCGCTTGGACCCGTTGGGCATCAACCAGGCACGACCAGGAGGGAGCGGAAACGAACGCCTCCTCCACTCCTCCACATGGTATCATCTTGGATGTATCTGTAGTGTATAGTAGCCTGTAGATAGGCATCGTATGGCCATCTATTGTATTCATTGCATGGGTATTATACATATTGATTCTACTCGGAAGCAAGCAAGGCTCGCCTTGTCTTGGCCGAGGCCGCTCGCTTCGAAAAGCACACACCGCTCTGCTTCTCTCCCAGATAAGAACAGACCAAAGTTGCTTTGCCCTGCCTCGCCTCGTCTGGTCTCCTCTTAACCCGTTTTCCTCTCCCTTCTCCGGCGGCTATAGGTTGGCGCTGACCGGCATGGTCCCTACGGCTGTCGTAGAGCCATAGACACGGAAAAGACCCAAGACCCAACAAGCTTGAGTCGATGGAAAAAGGGCAGAGTACCCAAATGCTCGAGTCGATCTGCGCATATCAAGGAGCTAGCATCTGACGCGCTCCCTCTGTTCCGTCTCCCCCGTGGAAGCCGCCCCTTATCTCCTTTTCATCACACCATGCACAGCCAAAGAATGGTTTGCTGTAACCTTGACCGAGCCTTTGTGCTGGCCGTAGTTTGGTTCGCCACGGGGGCAAATGCAGTGAGCATCGCCGGCTGGCCTGCTTCTTCTTGTCGTGTTCCTTGATCGTTTCCGTTCGTGTTGCTCGTAAACGCCCCTTCTCGTCCCCCTTTTCGGTTCTTCTCGCCGCCGCTCGCTTCCCTCCTCTTTTCTTCTCGCCGCCGCTCGTTGCTACCCCAGCCTCGAATTTCTGTGCTGTCGTTCTGTTTCCCCGCAAAGGCGATTTCTCTCCTCCGTTCCCTGCAGCAGACAACCGACCCCAAATTCTGCCTCTCTCGCGCTGCTCGCCCCCGTCGGTATGCGGCAGCCACGGCTCGATCAAGCTCGTAGAGAGAAAACAGCTTGGCACAGATGCGAGGGAAAATAAACAAACCTCCCAATCTCTGTTCATCGTTTGACAATCGTGACTGGGCATGTTAGTGACCGGTGTGCAATACAAGAGACAGCCCGCCGCCGGCTGAGCCATGGCACAAGACCTACCGATATCCTCGTCGGCCAGCTCGTGGGAAAGCCCGACTCGCTGCGGCTGGTGCTTGACCGACTTGCCATACACAATGGCCGTTTTGAACTGGTCGAGAATGCTGCGGTGAATGGCATTGCACTTTGCTGTTAGTGAGGGGAGGGAGGAGACGGAGGGAATGGAGGGGACGGAGGGAATGGAGGGGACGGAGAGTTAGTGGAGGGAGGAGGACAGAGGAGGAAACGGAGACGAGAAACCTACAAAGTCTTCAACGGTGCACCGCCCCGAGCGCAGCACGACCGGCGAAGAGTAATCGGGCAGCTTGCCCTTGGGCTTGGTGTACACGCGCACCAGGTTCAGCTTCTCCCACATGGCCTCCAGCAGCTCGTCCACGTTCCAGCCGTGCTCCGAGCTGATGGGCACCGCGTTCGGGATGCGGTACAGCAGGTCCAGCTCCTCAATGGTAATGGCGTCAATCTTGTTGAGCACGTAAATGACGGGAATGTACGAGCGGCTGCGCGCCTCCAGCACGTCAATCAGGTCGTCCACCGTGGCGTCGCAGCGAATGGCAATGTCGGCCGAGTTGATGCGGTACTCGCTCATGACCGCCCGGATCTCGTCCGTGTCAATGTGCGTCAGCGGCACCGTACTCGTAATGTTGAGCCCGCCCTTGTCCTTTTTCTTAAAGGTAATGTTGGGCGGCTGCTTGTTGATGCGGATGCCGAAACCCTCGAGCTCGTTTTCAATCACGCGCTTGTCCGTCAGCGGCTTGTTGACGTCGAGCACGATAAAAATGAGATGGCACGTCTTGGCCACGGCAATCACCTGCCGTCCGCGACCGCGCCCGTCCTTGGCACCCTCAATGATGCCCGGCAGATCAATCATTTGCAGCGGCGCCCCGTTGTACACCACCTGCCCGGGCACGCTCGTCAGCGTCGTAAACTCGTACGCCGCCACCTCCGAGTGCTGCCCCGTCAGTCGGCTCATCAGCGTGCTCTTGCCCACCGACGGGAAGCCGATAAAGCCCACGCTGGCCACGCCCGTGCGCGCCACGTCAAAACCCGCGCCGCCACCGCCGCCGCCGCTCGTCGGCATCAGCAGCTCGCGCTTCAGCTTTGCCAGCTTCGCCTTGAGCTGCCCCAAATGGTACGACGTCGCCTTGTTCTTTTGCGTCCGGGCCATCTGAACAGTCAATAGCCAGCCTAGCTAAACAATTAAACAAGCAACAACATCACAGCCACGTACCTCGGCCTCCACCTCCTTGATCTGTTTCTGGTCAGCAGTCGGCTTCACTCATAAGAACCATGGGACGCAAGCCTCCCGCCATAGGTGACGCACCTTTTCTACCGTCGTCGACATGGTGGCGGTTGTCTCTGTAAACGTCAGAAATAGGCGTTGTAATTCCGTGTATCTCTAAATTCCCTGAATGTAGGAAAGCACCCCTCGTAAAAGGCCGCTGCTGAACAATTCCAGATCGACGCAAAACTTTAGCGACAAAAAAGGGTTCGGCGGGGCAAAAAAGTCGTGGGGAAGTTTCTGACCGGGGCGTGATTACATAACCAACATGTGCGTTTACCTGCATATCGCACTATCACGAAGTACTTCCAGAAAAGCTGTCTTCACCTCATAACAATGTTGACATTACTTTGCCTGTCGTCTTCCTCCAGGAAGGCCGTTACCAAAGGCGTCATAAAAGGTTAAAACAAAGAGTATAGTATATAAGAACAAAAGAAAGGTCGTCCGAGGCACCAGAATAAAGGGGAAATAACGCCACGACACCAGCCATAATCCAAACAGGCGACGCCGACTTTACGTCTCTTTGCTCACACTTCCTACCCCAATCTCAATCCGGACGACACGGACGACGGATATATTATACACGGAAGACGTTGCGTCGTCAAACGGCGTGGCAGCGACGAGTAGGACAGGTGGTGTCGATGAGGGCGCGATGAGCGATAGGTGGCGTCGAGGGCGCGACGAGATGACTTCCACTCAGCTGCTCTGGCCGTTGACACCGTTCACCAGCAGTTGCGGCGAAGGCGGTCGACTATTGAGACGTCCATTGACCTTGGCCGACGGCTCGGGCGAGTGACAGACGCCGTTTGTCATCCTGGGCGAGTGGGAGGGAGCCACGGCATCCATGCCTTGCTCTTTGCACAGACGTGCATAGTCGGGGTCGTCCACCGGCACCGCTTCGAAGCCGCGGCGAGGCACGCGGACATCAAAGGGCGTTTTGCTGGTCGCCCCCAGTCCCGGCAGCTCTTCCTTGACCAGTTCGCCGTTGACGTAGTATGTGTAGCGGGGCGCAAATCCCAGGAACCGGTCGGCGCCGGGATCGCTCTTCCATTTCTGCAGAGGCTCCCAGCTGAACAGCTGTGCTTCGTCCTCGGGAAGCTCTCGGTATGCCATGGTGAGCCGCACGTCGCGCAGGTGCGGAATGGCGGGAATGATGCCCATCACATCGGAGGCCTGTCATAGTTAGTAGGGAGCCCTCGGAATGAACTCGGGGGTGGCATACCTTGACAAAGAACATGTCAGTAGCAAAAAACATATTCTTGGCCTCGCGATGGAGCCGCTCGGGGATCTGGTAGCCCATCTTTTCCGGCCCGTCCGGCCCGTAATAACCGGGCAGTTGGCCTCCAATGTCGTAGAGCTCGGGCGTCGTCAGCGAATAGCGGTCCGACTCGAGCCGCCAAATCACCGTCTTGGCAATGTGAGACGCGGGGATCCGCTGCCAGGACGGATAGGCCGAGAGGCCGAGGTCCTTGCTGCCCAGGATGAGCGCAACCTGCGTGTTGAGCAACCACTGCTCCCGTCCTTCGGCCGAGCCCGTGGCGCTCGGCTTGAGGCAGTCGTGCCGCACACCCTGCATCAGGCTGAACTTTTGCGAGAGCCTGGCCGACTTGGCGTTCGGGCAGGTGCTCAGCCACCGGAGCAGCGCAGGCAGCTGGGCCACCCTAGTGCGCTCCGCTTCCTCTAGTTGGCGCCGCCGGAGCTCCTCTGCTTCTTGTTCGGCACGGGCACGTTCTCGCTCCAGGCGCTCGTGCTCCTGGCGCTCGTGCTCCCGCTGTTCCCGCTCCTTGCGTTCTTCCTCGGCCCGTTTGCGCTCGGCCTCCTCGGCCGCTTCCTTGGCCAGCTGGCTTCGCCGCAGACGCTCCTCCTCCTCCTGCTTGCGCTGCTGTTCGCGGTCTGCCTCCTCCCGGCGCTTCTTTTCTTCTTCCTCTCGACGCTTCTTCTCTTCGTCCTCCTTGCGCTTGCGCTCGCGCTCTTCCTCTTGCCGTTTGCACTCCATCTGCTTCGCTTCCTCTGCCCGTTTCTTCTCTTCGTCTTCCTTGCGCTTCTTTTTGCCCTCTTCCTCCCTCTTGCGCTTTGCCTCGTCCTCGCGGCGCTTCTTCTCTTCTTCGCGCTTGCGCTTCTCCTCCCCCTTTGCCCTTTTCTCCTCCTCTTCTTCCTTTTTCTTCTTCGTTTCTTCCTGTTTCTTCTTGGCCTCCACAGCAGCCGCCCGATCCTCCGCTTCCGACTTCTTCTCTTCCTCGCTATCCCGCTGCGACCGGGACGCGGCGGCTACAGACGCAACTGCTGGCGGCACCGCGGCTTCCGAGTCGGCTTGTGCTGTACCTGTGCTTGCGCCCGGCTTCACCACGTCATGGGTGATTTCCGACATCTCAATGTCAACGTCCTCTGACTTGATATGGATGCTCTTTTCCGACGAGGTAGTGGCATGTTTCCTTGTCGCGTCCTTGTGCCCACGCTCCGACAAAGCCTCTTGCTTTTTCGTGGAAGACAAAGCGCCCTCTCTGCGCTCCTCATCGCGCTTTTTCTGTACAGGCTTGGACGATGACGCCGGTGTCTCGCGGGCGGCTTTGGCCGGGGCTTCTTCTGCCACTCTGTTGCTTGACTTGGTGGCTTTCCACTCTTTGCCGTCGGCGTCGAGTCTTCTCCTTTTGCTGGGCGCTTCGGTGCCATCCCGGTCAGATGAGCCCGGTTGCGACGGCGTTTCGCTAAGACGGTGTCGCTTGTAAGGGCTCTCGCCGGAACTGGAAACCGACTCCCTGGATTCTTCCTTTTTCAACTGACGAGCCCGGTCCCGATCTCTTTCGCGATTGCGCTCACGGTGCTTGTCGGACACGGCTTTCTCCGCTGCCGGTTCTTCCCTCGGACTGGACGACTCTTTGGAAGGAGCCGTGTTTGTCGAGACCATGCTGGCACGTCGCTGTTTGCCTTTTTCTCGGTCCCGCTCCCGCTCTCGCTCCTTTTCGCGCTCCCGTTCTCTTTCGCCCTTTAGCTCTTTGCCCGAGACAAGCTTCTTCCGCCGGGGCTTCGCAGCCTGCTCGCCCTCGGAAGACACCGTCACAGAGTCGGTATCAACTCTCTTCGCCATGGCTGCCTTGGGTGGCGGAGAGGTGTCGTGATCGGGGCCGCGTTCCTCCCGTCTAGGTTTGGCGGAAGGGGTGCCGGTGTTCACCGAGACCCGCTTGGGGGATGCTTGGCCGTCTCCATGGAGAGCCGTTTGCTCAGACGATCGCTTCTGCGCCTTGTCCTCCTTGGGACTCGTATTGGAGCCAGCCGCAGCCGCAGCCGCAGCTTTGGGGACGACTGCTTTTTTTGTCCGCTCGCGGGTCGGGCTGGAGAGTTTTCGTCGGTGCGCTTGGGGAGTGGAATCATCGCGAGGTTCCGGCCTTCCCACCCGTTTTGGCTCCTGGTCCTTCCGAGTCGGGGACTTGGTCTTGCCGTCACTGCCGCCATGCTCTTTCTTGTACTTGATGAAAGCGTTTCGGAGCAGTGCCTCTTCCTCTTTCCAATTCGGGCCCTGGCGTTGGCGGGCGATTTCATAGTAAGTCTTGTCTCGAAACTTTTGCGTAGGGTTGAAGCTGGTCTGGTCGAGAAGCAAGCGAACAACGTTGATGTTCTCTTGACCGATGGCGGCCAACATGGGCGTGGCATGCTCCGGTGGTAGCGAGGAGACTGGAAGAGGATCGGGGTTGGCACTACCCAGCGCCAAAAGTAGCTGCATCACAATATCATGGCCCCCGCGCGCGGCTGCCACCATGGACTCCGGATCGTCAAACACGTCGCGGACCTGAAGAATGCGCGTCACGGTCTCCTCGTCCCCGCGCCCAGCAGCTTGGCGAAGTGTTTTATCGTCCATGGGCATGTACAGCAAGTGGTTGCTTGTTTTCGTGGCCCGCACCGTTGCGGCCCGGCGGCTGCTGGCGGGTGCATGCGAAGTGGAGGGCGGCGGTGTCTGGTGTGGGCTTTCGGGGCCGTGGAGCAAGCGGCCCTCCTCTTGTTCAGGTCGGTGTTCCTCGGACGTGAAGCGCCGCTCTCCCATGTTCTTCCTTGCCTCGATGAGAGCGGCCCGGATCTCAGCGGCGTTTTCTATGTCGTCACTGACACGATCAAGGGGCTCTTCTCCGTTGACATTGGCCTTCCGGGGATTCACGCCGGCATTCAGCAAGAGCCGAACAACTTCGAGATGACCGTTATCCACTGCGTCCAGAAGCGGAGTATCTTTCTCGCGATTGACGCAGTCCAGCTGGCAGCCGGCATCGATTAAAAGCTTCACTACATCGCCGTACCCGTTGATGGCGGCAATTTGAAGCGGTGTGTTTCCAGCAAAGTCGGCCATGTCAAGATCCTGCGGCCGCTCCTTTAGTCGCTGTCGGACAAGAGAGCACTCGCCCTTGGCACAGGCACGGGCCAGGACGGTTTGGCCGTGGGCATCGAGGTGCTTTTTGTGGGAGCCACTCCCTTTGCCGGCCGACAGGGCCGATTCGGCAGTGCCTGGCGTGTCTAGGCTGCGCACTTTGGAGCTGCGAATGTGGGGGCTGCCACTGGCCGACGACTCGTCCGAGTGATAGTCGGTCGACTGCAAGGGCGCGGGCACCCGCTTCTTCTTCATGCCCAGACTGCTCGACTGTGAGGGAAGTTGTGTAGAAACGCTGCGACGGTGGCTCCGGGGGGGCTGAGGAGAAAGCGACCGGTTGTGTGCTGCCTCGGTCTGGGCGCGGGCACTCGAAGGAGTGGCACCACGATGATTGTGGTTCCCATTGCTGGCATGGCCTTGATCTCGGCCGTTTTTCCCGACAGCCAAATGGCTGCCAATAACAGTAGCATTGGCACTGCCAGCAGTAGCCGCCAAGCGCTGGCGGCGCGCTTTTCGATTCTCAATCTCATCGTCCGAGTCAGCTTTGGGGGCCTTTCTCTTATTGGGCACCAGTTTCTCTGGCGGACGAAGGCGATCTTTTGCGTCTTTTGAATGGGATAAAATGCGCTTGGGCGACTGAGGAGGAGCACGACCATGCTCAGACTCGGAGCCCGAGTAGGAGTGGGAAGAATGCTGGCGGCTGCGTGGCGGAGAGGCCGGGGCGGAGCTGAGACTGCTGGACGCATCCTTGGCCCGGGGACGGGACAGTGGGCGATGACTGCCCGCGTGCTGTCTTTCTTGCTGCTCGTGGCGATCATTGCGATCGTGTCGCTCGTGTCGCTCTGGTCTGTCCTGCACGTCTTTTCTGTCTTGGCGTTCGCGCTCTTGGCGTTCCTGCAACCGCCTCTTCTTCTGGAGGATAGCTGCAGCGTCTGCCGAGACCGCACTGTCTGCCGTCGCCGCTGTCGCCTTGTCGCCCTTGTCTGAGTGGGTATCTTTCTTCTCGGCCAGATGCTTGCGAAGCGCCGTCGCCGCATCAGGTTGGTTTTGGGATGAAGCGGCATCGCCGTTTTGCTTATCTTCGTGCTTGATCAGCTTGCGGCTGTGTGATTTGGCGGGAGATCCGTCCTTGGACAGAACAATGGTCTCTGCCTCGGAATTCCCATCCGTGCCGCCGCCCTCGTCGTCCTGCTTCTCACGGGACGATACAGCGCTCGGCGGTTTGGCGTCTTTCGGAGGCGGCGACAAGGCCGTTGTCCGGGCGGCAGGCCTGGGGGTCTCCTTGGAAGCATGGGATCCTGGTGTCGAAGATGACGGCAGGACAGTCGAGGCTGCCGACTTGGCTGAGGTTAATGTCGATGCTGATGTCGACGCTGATGTCGAGTCCCTAGACGTGGAATTGGCATCCTTGGTGTCCCGGGCGTCCCGATTGTCCCTTGGCTCCTTATGCTCTTTGGGCTCCTTCAGCTCCCTGGAATCCTTGCCATCCTTTGTAGCCCTGGCCTCCCTGGAGGCTGTCGGAAGCGGCAGCCGTGGGATGACGGGCGACTTTGTCACGGCGGAGGCCTTGACGCGGTCGGGATCCGGGGCGGGTCGCGTAGATGCAGAGGAAGAGGTCGAAGAAGCGACAGGCTTCGTGGAGGCGGCCTCGGCGGCATTCTGCGCATCCATGACATTTAATTTGGAGGCCACCTACCGCCGTACACCATCATGAGAGCGCTGTCAAGCGGCGCACTGCTGGGGCGAGACGATGCACGATAGTTAGGATAAAAACAGACGGTGGGATGACTGGATCGAGGGAGATCGGAGCAGAAGTCGTGTTCGGACGGCGTAGAAATAAGAGGCCAGATGGGGATACACTAAGAATGACGGCTCGAAATCGAATAGAGTCGATGATCGCAGGAGGGGGAGAAAGAGAGGCCGTTGGTAGTCGAGGAAAGAAAGGAGAGGTGGTGGCAATAATGGTGGTGGAAGGAAGACTCGAAAGGAGCGAAAGAAGGAAAAATACAAGTGTGAAGGAAGGGGGAGGAAGTGAGAGAGAAAGAGGAAGTGGTTGGATAGGATGCGGGAATGACGGCGAAAAAGGGAACAAGGGCGTGAAGAGGGAAAAGAAGGAGGCGAAAACGACCCAAAAAAGCGATGATGAAAATGGGGGGAGGTGTCAAGGAGAGGAAGAAGAGAGAAAGAGAGAAAGAGGTCCCGCTATGGCCAAAGAAAAGAAACGCAACTAGGCCACTACGGCAGCCAGAAAAACTTGGGCGGGCTTTGGCAACAGAGGAAATGAGTTGAGGGGGGCGCAAGGAAAAAAAGTGGAGGGAGCGATTAGGGAGATCAAGGCGAAGAAGGAGAGAAGAACAAAAGGCAGCAGCAGGCAGACATTCAGGCGCCGGTCACAATGAGAAGCCGGCTGACGGGTAGAAGAGAAGAACGAGCTCACGGGCGCAAAAGAGCCAGCGTGTTTACAAACCCAACTACAGATGCTGTTGTCTGCTGCTGCCAACTTGAGAACTACAGCCGTCGCGCCTGTCGACGCCGGGGCAGGCGCGACGGGCGACGACAACGGAGGCGGCACAGGACGGACGGACGGAAGGCGCAAACGAGAGGGGAAACTCGAGTCGACAAACTGTCGGGAAGGCGCGACAGACGAGCAGCTGCGCCCGCATTCAAACACGGATAAATCGCCAGAAATAAGGAAAGAAGAGACCAGGCGACCTCGTCAGCTGCCACCACGGTCCTCCCTCTGATCGTTTTCTTGGCCGCATGCGCAATACAACAGACTCGGCAGCGAGGCAGGCACGACGCCCCTTTTTGCTTCTCTTCTGCCCCGGCCTGGTTTGCTTCTTTCCTGTACACTACGGACTGTCTTGACAATCGAGCCTCTTCCACAGCGTTCTTGCTCCTGCGCCGACGCACTAGCACAGCCCCTGATGAAAGAAGCGCGCTTTTCTTCTTTCTGCTCGTCTTTTTGATGTTTTCTTTTTTCCTGTTGTCCTTGCTCTGGACACAGAGAAGTGGGTCCTAGGCCAGCACGCGTGATTGGCCGCTTTGGCGTCTCCTGATTGGTGCGTGCTGAATACGAAAGTAGAGTTATTGTCCATGGTGTACTCGACGCGACGGAAAGGGGCTGCAAGCGGACGCTGGCCTGTGCGGGCACTGTGCTAGCAGGGCCTTGTCCCAGGCCCGCTAAAGCTGCGACAGCCGCAACGATCGACAGACGACTTCACCCGCTAATACGAGTGCTGCGTGAGCAAGTATGAGCAGAGAGAAGGAAGCGGGGTCTCGGCCCTGATACGAGTGGCGCTATCCGCTCAAAGGCCTAAAACTGTTTGCAGCACCGGCAGTTGTGCTCCGTCGAGCGTTATTTTGATATTTTTGAAATGGAGATTCCTTCGCCATGGCTGCACCATCGACTCTGCGTCTGCCGCCCAGCCTGGACAGCGTCCGCGTGCCGTCGCTTCCCGCCTCGGCCTACTACATTGCCGACTTTGTCACAGAAGACGAAGAAAGGACGCTCCTCCGGCAGATCGAGGCGGCGCCCAAGCCGCGATGGAAGCACCTCTCTCACCGCCGTCTGCAGACCTGGCCGTCCGACCTGCTGCATGACAGGCTGCTCGATGCGCCGCTGCCGCCGTGGCTCGTGCAGCCCGTCATTCCACGCCTTCTCGCTCTCCACGCAGACAGCGGCTCCGGCCATGTCTTTGCCACCAGCCCCCATCAGCAGCCCAACCATGTGCTCGTCAACGAGTATCCTCCGGGCGTCGGCATCATGCCGCACAAGGTAGCCGCTCCCTTCCTCTCCCTCCTTTGCGACATGTATCGCGGCGTACTCAAGCTTCACCCAGGACGGCCCCGCGTACCACCCGGTCGTGTGCACGGTGAGCCTCGGCGCCAGCCTCTGCCTCAACCTGTACCGGAACAAGGACGACGGCACGATCGATCCCGTCCCCGTGGCGAGGATTCTACAGGAGCCGCGCAGCCTGCTGATCACGACGGACAACCTCTACACCGACTACCTCCACGGCATTGCCAACATTGGAGAGGACACCAATCTGTCGGCCGACACGGTCGCCAACTGGACGCTGCTCCGGTCAGCCGATGCCTTTGCTGCCGGGCACAACACACGCCAGACACGGGTCAGCCTCACGTATCGAGACGTTCTCAAGGTATCCAAGCTAGGAAGCAAGTTTGGGATGCTCAAGCGGTGACGAGCAGCAATGACAATGCGTCGGCAGGATGTATTGGTCTCTCTACTCATTCCCCTTTTCTTCCTAGTAAATGAACGGGATCATGCTCCATTTGGAGACTACCATGTCTCTGCCGAATTTGGCCATATACCATTTCTTGGTGCGGCCCGCGGTGATGCCCAGACACGCCACCACAAAGACGACAGAGGACAGCAGCGTTCGGTTGACGAGACAGCCCTGCGGTGCGGCCAGGATGGCCAGCGAGAAGTAAATCAGACACTCAAACGTGTAATGGGGGCACACCAGGTAGTGAAACGGGCCGCGCTGGGGCAGCGTGTATTTCTTGAGGCTGGCAAGATGGGTATGGCACCAGTACTGCCCCAGCCAGGCCACGAAGAAGAGCGCCGTGCCCGCGACCAGCTTTGGCCAGACAGACGCCGGGGTCTGGCTGTGCTCTGTAGTTACGAGAGCCGCTGTCCGTCAGTTGTAAACAGGAAAAGGGGGGTAAAGCAAGAGAACAACGTACCCGAGCCGTCGATCCAGACGGCCAGGCTGGCCGTGGCATAAAAGACCAGGCCGAGCAGCCAGTGGTCGAGATTCATTTTGGAGCCGGACGGCTGGAAGACGTAAATGTGCTCGTAGAGACGCCGCATTGCCTGTAGGGCCTCGAGCGTAAAGGCCACGTACACCTGCGCAAGGGACATGGAGGGAGCCGGCGCGGCCTGCTGCCGGGCGGCAATCCAGGCAAACGGCGAGGCGGCACGGCCGGAGGAGGGCGACTGCAGCCACTGCCACCACTGCAGCGCCCAGCCGAGGGCGCACAAAAGATAGGCCACATAGAAGCTGGCGAACCAAGTGTGCGGCACTTGCGTGTGGGCGACCCAGGCTGCAGCAAGCCGTTGCAAAAGTGGCGTGTCTATGGCTGTTGTGTCTGCCGTCGTGTTGGCCTTGCCGCGCGCCGGATCGCGGGCTCCGTAGTCGAGCAGCAGTCGTCGAGTGTCGGCCGGCAAGGCCGCCACGGCCAAAACGCCGGCCGCCAGCAGGCTAAAGACGGCCTGGACGAGCTGAGCAGGCGGCACGCCGGCAGCCGTCGTCTCCAGCACGGCCAGGCTGTCCCAGAAAAGCGCGTAGGCAGTCATGTGTGCGTGTTGGTGCTGTTGTGCTCCGAGAAAGGGCGGGTGGGTGTCGGTCGTTTGCTTGTGAAAGAAACGAGAGCTTCTCGCAAAAGTGGAGACCTTTTTCTAGCGAGGCTGCGTCACCTAGACGCTGCTTCACAGCCAGTTGGCCGCCCTCCCGTCGATCTCAACCTGTCGTGCTCCCGTCCGCTCGGCCCTGCTTTGTGCTGCTCATTCTCGCTTGCCCGCCCCCAAACTGACACGCCAGCGCCGCTCAGCACGCGATTCTGATGCATCGTCTTGGCGCTATTCCCTCCCAGTAGGCTCGGAGCTGCCCCGCCGAGCGAGGGCATAAAAGCAGACGGCGGGGCCTTTTCAGCATGGCGTCGTCGAGGCCAACTCCTTCTCTGACTGCTATCCCATCGTCATCGTTTCGCTATGGCTGCCCCGTACCCTCAGATCGTCCTCTTTGGCGACTCGCTCTTTGAGATGAGCTCGTCGACCATTGATGGCTTCTGCCTGTCTGCGGCGCTGCAGCAGCACGCCATCCGCCGCTTCGACGTGGTCAACCGTGGCTTTTCCGGCTACAACACCTCGCAGGCGCTGGCGGCGCTGCCGCAAATCTTCCCTGCGGCCCCCGCGACGCCGGCCCGGCTGGCCTACCTGGTCGTGCTGTTCGGCGCCAACGACGCCGCCGTGCCCCGGGCCACCGATAACCAGCACGTCGACCTGGCGCAGTACGAGGCCAACCTCACGCGCATCGTGACGCACCCCTGCATCACGGCCCACCAGCCGCGCAAGATCCTTTTGGTCACGCCGCCGCCGCTCGACGGTATCCGCATCCGCGATATTGAGCTGCAGGCCGGCCAGCCGCACGCGTCCCGTGAGGCGGCCATCTCGGCCACCTACTCCGAGGCCGCCCGCCGCGTGGCCAAGGCCGTGCCCGGCATCGAGCTCATCGATCTGTGGCAGGCGATCATGGACGTGGCCGTGGCCAAGACCGAGCCGCCCTTTGACCCGAAGACCGACGGCCTGCTCGGCGACGTCGCCGTCGGCCGTGACGGCTACCTTCCGCAGCTGCTGCCCGACGGGCTGCATCTGAGCGGCGAGGCCTACCAAATCTTTTTCCAGCTGCTTCGTCCGCACATTGCGCCGACCGACGACGAGCGCACTGACACCGCCACCTATGTTCTTCCCGAGTGGCGGACGGCGCCATGGCTCGACCAGTAGCGCCGGCAGAGTGTGTCTGCGTTGCCGGGCCGTGGCCGCTGCACCGGTGGCGGCCACAGCCATTATTGCGACGAGAAATGAAGCTTCAAATAAACCCAATAAACGCCTTTACTATATCTTGTCTGTGCGGAAGGAACCTATGCTGCCTGTAATCACGCCCCGTAGTAATGTGCTCGTGGTGCGCAGCCGCGCCTTCCTCCTCCGGCGCCCGGCAGGGCAGCTGCGACCCGCGCAAAATACCAGCACTGTCCCGCAGTAGCGCCGTGCTGCTGCTAATTATATACTAGCCCACCTTGCACACAACACCTTTGAAACTCCATCTTCATCCACCGACCCTTTGCAGAAAAGCCTGCGACACCCATTCTCTTCCGCCTCTTTTCGCCCAACGACCACGACGATTCCCGCACACGCCTACGCCCCGCCTTTCCATCCAACCGCCCAAGAGCTCTGCCACGCCAACTTTTCGGCCTGGCAGCGGCTCGTTTCCATCGCCCGCCCCCCTTTTTGGCCGTTTCTCAGTCGTCTGCTTCTGTCGACCGTCTCTTCTCGTGCGATTTAGTTCTGCTCTGCATCCGCCTGCTCGACTCTGTTCTGCCTCGCTCTACTCGCTGCATCGAGCACACCTCTTTTGCATTGGGCCCGGAAAATCGACTCCCTCCGCCCTTCTCATCTCGAGCCCTCTTCAACGACAGCACGTCATCCATCGCTCATCGTCGCCAGACACCGCCAGCTAGGTCGCACAGCCCACTCATCCGACGCTATCCTCCCTTCTCCCCCTGCCGCCCATTGTGAGCTTGGTCTTCTCAGACACAACAGGCTTTGGCGTCGAACAGCAATCACTCTTGGCAGAAGGAGCTCTGACCCATTTCGGTGAAACAGAGCCCGACCCGCCGATCCAACAAGACTGTCAAGTCGTGCGAGAAAAAGGCAAAAGGCATCAGGCACAACAAGCATCGGCCCGTGGCGCTGAAAGACCTCAAGGTCTGGGTGTGCGATGTTGGGGCGTGGCAGACCGTGAGACGACGACTCCGTACATTACGTGGCGGAAGCAGGGAAAAACTGTTTGCTAGGTTGACTTGGGGGCATCGCACCGTCACGGCCGGCCCGTTACGCCCTTTTCTTGACTGCGTCCCAGATTTACCTCCGGAATGGATACTCGCTTCTTTGTCAGTCGCGAAGAGTTTCACAATGTCCAGATGGACGTGAGGCAGTTGCACGCCGTTCAGGCAAGCCAGATGGAACGGCTGTTGCGTCTGGAAAAGCGGCACCAGGATGATGCCGCCATTCGATCGGCCTGGTCCACATCGCCCTTTCCCAGCGCCCTGGTCGGCACGCCTCAGCAAGGTAGGAGAGGGTGGATGGGAAGAGACGAGAAGAGACGAGAGCTAACAGCCCAACTAGTCCCCGTCCGCGTACCTTCGACAGAAGCCTTTGATCTCGACGAACAGAGCCAGACGCTGGGGTCGCTACATCTCGAGCCCGACGACGAGCCCATCCGGCGAGCGGCGGCGGTCTCGCGCGCCAACAGCGTCCGCTTCGACGAGAGTGCCAACGTGGTCCAGAGTGCCCGCCACTTTAGCAGCGACATGGGCTCTTTCCGCCCCGGCAGCAGTCTCATGATGGAGCGGTCGCTGTCCCACAAGTCTGATGGCCGACACAGCTCAGCCGGCCACTCGGTGCACTCCATGGCCTCGGGTCGTGGCAGCAGTCTGGCCCTGGACACGACCTTTATGACGGGCGACCACTCCTCTGACGACTCGCCCATCGACATGCCCGAGCCCCCCCCCGTCTTTTATGTGCTCGGCTCCGTCCCGGCCATTGTTCGCTGCTGGCTCACCAAGGACTTTGCCAACAACACCCTGCTGTACGCCGCCATCTGCACGGGGGCCCAAAAGTCGACTGTCGACTTTATGCTGCTAAAGGACCTTGGCCTGGCCGATTTGATCTACCGCGACCTCAAGGGCGCGCACAAGATCCACCTCCAAATCTACCTGGCCGAGGCCTTTCCAGCCACCAAGGCGGCCGATTCCATTCCACAGATCCCGTACCTGGCCATTGACTTTGAGGTCGTCGGCATCAACCAGGCAGCCGCCAAGAGCAGCACCGACTGCCATGACAAGAAGACGATTCGTATATTCGTGGGCAGTGACGCCTTGCGCGTCCATAGCGCCGACGTCTTGTTTTCGCGAAACATTTTGTCCGTCTACAGCGCCGAGCGCGAAAAGCTGACAGTGCCCTTTGTGCGTCCAGAGGACGATGCCATGTTTAAGAACCTGTGCACAACTAGCGTCATTCCTGAGACGACCAAGCTCAACGCCACAGCCGCTGAATTCATTTCGAGCGATCTCAAATCCCGCGATAGCGTCAGTGGTATGGACGACGAAACCCAGCCGCAACAGTCGGAACAAGGCCAAGATGGAGACCGAAGGCGGGGCGAGGAAGACGACGACGGCGACATTGACGTGGACAATGATGGCGACGACGACGAGGACGACGAGGACGACGATGAAGCACAAATGATGGAGATGCAACGGCATGGCCAGGGCCAGGGGCAGCGACAGCGACAGCGACAGCGACCGCAGCTGGTCGCACAGGAGCGGTCTGCCGCACCGCCTCCGCTGGCCGTGTCGTTCAACGGTCATGTCGACAGCCCGACAGCCAGTTCTCCCATGTCGATGCAGCCACTGGGGTCCACCAGGTGGCCTGGGTCTTTGCCCGGCAGCGTTGGCGGACCTGGCGGCTCCCGCAACCATGGCGAAAGCGAGGGAGGGCACGAGAGGCAACCGCGGAACTCGACAAGCTCCGAGTTTTCGGGCAAGGATTTTTCGGGCAAGGAGGCCACGGCCTCGGGCACGGAGAGTAGCGGTCGCCGGGACGCCATTTGGGGCCCGTGGCGCCAAGGCAGTTCCAACGCCGGTAGTGACGGCGGGCATCGGGAAAACGCTCCGCTCAGTGGCTACCAACCGCCCATGCGCCAACGGACCATGAAGGTTCTGAAGCCCAAGACAAGCTCCGCGTCTTCCGCTGTGCGCACCGGGTCGGCCTACGAGCCTGCCCCCCCTTTGCGAAGCAGTGCCGACCATCGACGCAAGAGCCAGGGGCTCGCCAACGAGGGAAGCGTGGGGGCAGCGACCAACGGAGGCGGCAGCGGCCACAGCAGTGCACCGTCCAACGTGATCCGGTGGGAGTCGAAGCGCAGCATCAGCAGCAGCCATGCGGCGACCAACAACGCCGGACTCGGCAAGGAGAGCAAGGGCCAGCAGCAAGGGCTGGCAGCGCTCGAGCTGCGCAACAATACAGTATCTATCCCGGCGCCGCGGTCGTCCAATCCGGTCGGCGGTGCGTCTGCCTTTGCGTGGATGAATACGGACAAGCCCAAGACGCCGACATCGGCGGAGTAGACCAGATGGAGACTTTTTGGGCTGCCTGGAGGAAAGGCCGAGGCGAGGCAACTGCTGGCTTCGAATCGTTGATATGCAACAGGAGACAAGCAAAGCGAGAAGCGCAAGGACATGGATATCTTGACGAGGCCGCCAGGCCGACAATTGTTAATACTCTGGACAATTGTTCAGAGTGCTCAGAAGAACAATTGTTCAGAGTGCTCAAAAGGACAATTGTTATAATAAAAAACAAAAACAATACAAATACAAGATACAATTAGTGCCTAACGGCTCTCCTAATTGCTCCATTTTATATTTTGGATACTAGCGTCGCCAGCGCCGCCTGTGTGTCCTCGCTGGTATCCTTGACCAGGCCGACGATGCGGCGAAAGGCCGGATGCTGGGCGTCGCCCAAGCACTCGTACAGCCAGCTCTCGGACGTGGTGACGGTGGCGCCGGCAGCGCGCAGCCGCGCCAACGCCACGGCGGCCTCTTGCGGGCGGCTGGACGACACGCCATCGGCGAGCACGGCGACGGGATAGCCAGCCGCGAGCAGGTCGAGGGCCGTCTGGGAGACGCAAATGTGAGCCTCGATGCCGACGATGACGGCAGAGGCCGCGCCGAGGCCTTGCCACGCCAGACGCAGCGCCGGCGTCCACATGCTGAAGCGCGTCTTGTCCTCGTCGTGGACGACGCGGGCGCCCGTGGCCCCCCCCATCAGCTCGGCCAGCTCGGGCACGGTGTCGCCGAGGCGGGCCCGGTGCTGGGTCGTGACCAGGACGGGCATGTCGAGGATCTGGGCGGCGCGAAGCATTTTGCGCGCCGTGAGAACGCTGCCAGGGCCGAGCAAGGGTCAGAGGAGGGGGCGGTAGGGGGAAGAGGGCACGTACACCTTGTCGAAGCCGTAAATGGCTGGCCGGAATCGTTCTTGAATGTCACAGACGAGGAGAACGGGGTTGGCGATGCGTCTAGTTGCCATGGCGGAGGTGCGGCCGAGAGAGAGGGAGAGAGGTGGGGGAGAAACGGAGAGATGGAGAGAGAGAGAGAGAGAGAGAGATGGAGAGACTAACACGAAAGACGTGCTTATCTCGCCGAGGCTCGTTGATGCAACAGCAAAACGCGGGGAAATCTGTTTGTGGGGTAAAGCGTCTTGTTCCGCAGCCACGCAGCAAAGTGATGTACAGTTATTGCGCATTCGGTATACTACTTTCGCCGTATGCTCTCTGGCCCAGCCAACAGGACCGAGGAGTCTCAGAAGGCACACAATGGGACCCCCAGAGACTACACGAAAGAAATCATATTAAACATATGATTAAGATGACATGACCAAAAAGGCATCCCAGGCGACACAAGTCAAACGAAACCAATTTTTTTATTCTACATCGAGTCTTGCCAAGGAAGAGAGAAAGAGGGAGAGAAAGGAGAATAGATAAGAGAGGAGTGGCCCGAGGTATCTCTGACGGCAAGAGAGAGAGGCGCAACAGGAGAAAAGGGGGAAGACGGACGAGGGGCTTCGAGCGTCAAAAGATAAAAGGTCGGCCCGGAATGGCGAGGGCGGTGGAAGAGCAGGAAGACGGAGCGAGAGTGCGCCAGAGTACAGAGCCAATCTCCTCTTTTCATCTATTCTGACTTGTTTTCCATTGTCTTGTCGGTCCGTCCCTTATTTCAGCACAGCCTGCAGCGACTCGAGAACCTGGGGGATTGTTAGTCTTTGTTCGACAGCAACGATGCCATGCAAATCGGCACGTCGCTCCTCTGCGCCGTTCCGACTCACCTCCACCTCGATCTTGGCCTCGGCAATGTCAATCTCGCTGCCGCTGCCGTTGGCCACCTTCTGGGCCTCGGCCAGCTGCGTCTTGACGGCCTCGGCGCTGAAATCCTCCAGCGGGTAGCCCTCGACGGCGTTGATGCTCAGGACCGAGTTGGGCTGCACAACGGCAAAGCCGCCCGAGACTAAAGGTTGTCAGTTTATTCTGGGCAAAAAAACGGCACAAAAGAAAACGGCCAACGGCTCAAAAGAGCACGAAACAAAAGAAAGACACTGCAATGCTCAACGAGCACAGCAAAAAAAACACAACACCTCAGACGGCACTCACGGAAAAACTGCTTGGTGCTGCCGCTCTCCTCAATGACCTCAATCACGCCCGGCTTCAGCTGCTCGATCGACGGGACGTGGTTGGCCAGCACACCCATCTCGCCCGACTCAGCCGGGATGTTGACTTGCACCACATCGGCCGACTTGTAGATGGCCTGTTTGCCGCCGCATAGTTAGCACAGATGCCCACAGTCTCGGTCATGTACCCTCTCCCCTTCCCCTCCTCCGGCCCGGGCAACTCCTCCCAAACATGGCCTTTTCGGTGTTTTTTTCCCAGTCATGCTTTTGCGGCATTTCGTACCTGGTGAGGCAGAGACAGGCTCAGCTTGATCTAAAGACAGTGTCAGCTATCGAAAAGGCAAAATTCCTTGCGCCCCGGTAGTCCGCGGACCCGTGGCGCAATCAATGGCTCATGGCCGACTGGGAGCCTACCTTGTCCGGCACAGCATCGGCATACGTTCGCCGCTGAATAGCCGCGCGGGCCAAGGTCGGGCGCACGCGCAGGGCGGCGCGGGCAATGCGCAGAGAGTTCATTGTCAAGAAAAGAACGGGGGTGGGCGAAAGAGAGTTGGTTGGCGGAAGCTGTACTTGGGCGTTGGTAGAGAGGGGGGTCGACGTGAAGCTCGGGGGACGGGAGCGAAAATCACAAAAAACATCGCCAGAAAACGGCTTCCGGGAAAAGCCCGCTTCCTAGCTTTCCGCAGAGGCACGTGATAAGCGTCACGTGCACAGTTCATATTAGCACGTGACACTACATCAAGCTAGTATGCATATATCGGTGTCCATTCTAGCCCCGATATATGCATGACTTATGTCATATAATCTCCTAGATCAACCATCATGTTATCCCTTTTTCAGCTGCTAGCTTCCACAAGACATCCGCCGGCTAAAAACGGTGTAAGACCTAGAAGGCGAAAGGTTTCCTTTTTCCGGTATTTTCCTTCTATTTCTTCTTCTTTTTCATGCTATTTTTTGGGCTTTTTGTTTTTCCCTTTTCCTTTTCCTTCGCCAAACCGCGACCGCCAAAGTGGGTCTTCCGGCCGGTATTGCCAAGAAGACGAGGCGGCCGTGTTAGTGGCAAAGCTACCCGAAAGCTTGAAGAGGGCAAGACCCGAGAGCGGAAAATCGCGCAGGGCCGGCACAAGTCAAGACAGGTCTAGTTTGACGCAAGACGACACGGAAATAAGAGGAGGTTTTGTAACTGTGAAGCGACGACGAATCAACGCGCTTTATTTTGCGGAGCCATATCCACAATGTTTGCTTTCTCTACGACAAACTGGCGTCAGCTTTGTCCTGTTGTCTGTTTTCTCCTTTTTCTCTGATGCACTGATTATTTCCATATTCTGGTCCTACCGTCCTGCTTAGCAAACCCTTACTTGTGCTATCTCCATGTTCTGAGCAGGATGCACTGGCACCCCATACGGGGTCGTTACATTGGCAATACGAGGCGACAGAGATGGAAAGACGGTCTCTCCTAGGAGGACCTCCTTCGCGAGGCTCACGTACAGAGCACGTCGCAGCTGACGGCCCCCGTTTAAAGCTGATGATTGTGCTTTTTGTGGGTAGACTGCACAGATATCGTACTCGTATGGTTCGCCCTCGTTGCAGGAAGAGCCCGCCGCATCCGGTATTGCCTCTTTCAGCGCCTCTTTTATTGGCAAACAGGGCCTCTCCCCCTGGCTGTCGCATTCCAGCCAGTGCGAGATCTTGGCGGTCTGACATAAGGAGCAGCCACTGTCTTGGTCTTCCCAAAAGAGCCGCAGTGTCTACATACACTACACAAAAGAGACATTTTTGCTTGCACAAACATGGCAGAGTTACCAGATGTACTCTACGCAAGATGCTCCGTCAACACTAGCAGGGTCTCTCTGTTGTGCATTGCATTTTGCCGAGGCGCTGAAAACAGTGGCTAGTCCGGAGTCGATTTCGTTCAATGTATGGAGAAAAGAGGAGGCGGGACTAGTGCAATATATAAATAATGAGGATGGCGTTTCTTCACCGCTGTTTTTATACGGCTAAGCGGCAACTGTTGGATGCTGATGCCGAGGAGGAGGATGAGAATAGAGGAAGCGAGACGAGAAGAGGAGAGAGAAGAGGAGAGAGAGAGAAAAGGGAAGAGGAGAGAAAAGAGGAGAGAGAAGAGAAGAGAAGAAATCAGAAAAGACAGAAAGAGAGCACCAGACAAAACGGAGTAATCAGACCTGCAAATCATAAGACGTCGAGGCCCGGTTACCGCGGCATCCTGCAAGAAATACATTGAGAACAGACAATACGTATGTCGTATGAAAGAGATGCCTGCTTCCCCGGCTTGTCTTTGACGGGCTCTTTGTCGTTGCGGTGTGTCCGCATAACTCTGCAGCGGCAGCCCCTTTGCTCACGACATCTCAGCCAAACAAGGCGCATCAGAAAGCCAAACTCTGTGGGGTTGGAATAGCCGTTATGGGACAGAACTTGAATGAAGCATTGTTCCTCGCAGCATGGCAGCATTGCAGCCACGTCTGACGCGTGGGGGTGTAGAGTAACAAGAGAAGCCAGACAGAGCAGAAGACACCTTTAGTGCAGCCAAAGAGAGCAAAAGACGCCTTTAGTGCAGCCAAAGACAGCAAAGACACTGCAGCCAAAGACAGCAGATGCCTTTAATATGCAACCATGGGTCACATTGCCACCTTTCGTGACGGTTTGCAAATCCCCCATGTTGTGATGTGGCTTCGTCATGGTGAGACTAGATAAAGGAAGCAACTTACTGATATCCGGGGCACACGAAGCTACACAGGACGAAATGACAGCTCATTCCCTCTAATTCGCTGACGCTTCCACCAGTGCAGCTCCGTCTTGCTCTACTTTGCTCCTTGCTCACGAGCACACAGCCATTCGCCTCCGGCTGGCCTCTTACATTGTCCGCAAACGCCTCGATGCATCAAATTGCCTCTTACGTCGTGCAAAGTCGTACATTCGCCAAGAGAAGACGCTTCAGCCGATCAAGCACTGACACTGTATGTCCTTGGCTCCAAGCCAATGTGCAGCGAATCAGAGCCATGCCGCACGAAAGGAACCCCTCCCCGTACGAGCTCTTTGGCTGGACAGTGGTTATCGTATGCTTGGTTACGTCAAGCCCATGGCCAAGCCAACTGTTTACGGATTGCTTCTAGCGATTATCTGACAACTGACAAGGTGCATCCAAGAGTGCTTCCGTTCTGCAGCTAAAGTGGCAAAGGCATGGCCGCTACGGCGAGGTAGCAAAACGGTGGCCCTTTTCTCCTTCATTTGCTTTCCTTGTCGTCTCACTAGAGCGGGCGCTATTTCGCTGAAATAGCACGAAAGCGAGTACCAGGGCCCCTCGTGCAGAGAGCAGCCAGCGCCATTTGCTCGACACAAGCCCCTTCTTTCTGCTTCTCCGTAACAGAAGGGCAAAAAGAAAAGAGTCAAATTAGGGTGGTGAACCCTTGCTCTGCCGCCCTGGAAAGACGCCCAGCCCGGCAGGCGGCGATCTCGCCAAACAGCGGCTGTAAAAATAGCATCCCCGAACAAAATTAATTAATCTGTTGTCTTGCTGTTCGCTGCCCATCTCCCCCACGCCAGGCATTCCATCTGCCTTTTTGGCGATCCAATTTCACCGCCTTGATTGCACATCTCAGAGCGCAAAGAAGGCAGTCCAGAAGGCAGTCCAGAAGGCAGTCCAATCACGAGGGCCTTTTACTTATCTTAGGAATCGAGGCCGGCTAAGAGGAAATGACACGCCCTAACTTCCTTTAAAGCGAGAAAATTTTCTCGGGCAAAGTTTTCGTTTTCTAGCCTTCTCGAAGCAAAATACAGTGTAGTGTAGAAAATAGTGTAGCGATTTAGACGCTTTTTAGGTCTCCCGTCAAGTAGTGTAGTGTACACTACAATAGCATAACGTACACTACACTAGTGTACTGCAGAGGCCTGTAAATTAGACTCCCAGTGGTAATACTACTGTGAAATGGAGCCATGGCCATCGTTTATCTAGGCTCCCGTAATTTCTCGCTTGGCCCGGCTTAGAACCGGCATCGGTCTTGTTGGGAAAATCCTGCAAATGAAAAAAAGAGGGCTCGTACAAGACTGTCTTTAAACCTTTCAGTGTTTGAAGATTTCGGTGGCCAAAATGCCTGCTGGGGCGAAAACAGCATCGCCTACGGCCGACGTCGGATGGACTTTCTGGATAAGTCTGCACTGCAAACCTCAGGGACCAGACCTGCCGAGGCCGTGCCGATAACATCGCCTGATGAAAGCGGCACTGTGTGAACGCGCCCGCCGTTGCCGTGTTCTGCAGCGCCCTCACGGTGGCGCGGGTTCATGTCCACCGTATGAGTGACGTAGGGGTACAGCAATACGGAGCTAGCGTATGCACAAACCAATGTGTGTGCATTGGCTAGTGTACGTGTCCGAGTGAATTCTGTTTGGGGAATTCTGCCAAGTATTGTACGGAGTCCCACCCAGTGCGGATCTGCTCCGTACTCTTCGGGCAAGTGCGACCGCCGGCTGTGCCCCACTCACACTCCTGTTGAGACGGCTGCTACTTTCTGGCTCCGTTTTCTTCCCTGTCATTGACGAAGAAATTTGGGCAGGAGCATCCGAGCCTTCCTCCCCGCGCTACAGCATTCACTGCGGCCAACTACTCCGTTTTGAACTTTTGCCGCTGCCCATCCCCCCCACTCCCATCGATCAGCCCCAATTCTCCCCGCCGAGTAAATACCGGCCTCTGCCCGCGCCCTTGTTCCTTCCTTTCCTGGTCGTTCTTTCCTGGCGCCGCAGAGAGAGGTTCAGGCTAGAAATATCTTGGTATTTGATCCAAAAGGCAGCCGGTTGCCCACGCGAGTTCGGCAAGCGTTGCCTTTTTGCCCATTCCACTTTTTTAGCCCTTCTTCTTTCTCGCCGTCTCTTTTTCTTTCCTCTTCGTTTCCCTTCATGTTTTGTCTTGCAGCACAACTTTGTCACGGAAACTCGTCCTTTGTGGCACTGTAGGCCTTTGAGTAGCGCCGCAGCCGCCCATCCAACCTCGCCATCCTGGTCAAGTCGGCCTCACCTGGTGTCATTGTTTGGATTCTTCTCCGACAGCCAACAAAGCAGGAGTTGCCTCAACAAAGCCGCCTTCTTTTGTTCGCGACACCCACACAGCCGGACATTTCAGCTCTTCTCCCCTTGACGATGCCCGCTCGCTTATAGCCAAACGGTCCCTAGGGACAACGGTCTCTCTCTGCAAAGAAAGAGGCTTTTCCAGCGTCTTTGTCTCTGGCGTCCCCATTCGAACATTCGTGATCTATAAACACTCCGGCTTGACACTTCTGCGCTGGTTGGAACCTTTAAACGCCTCCTTACAACCCTTTCAACATTAAATCCTTTACCGAAAAAATCACCGCTGATTGTGCTGTCAAGAAAGACATTCCATTCAGTTGCTATTCCGGTGTTTCCAGATCCCCCCAGCTCAACTACGATACCCACAACCAGTCAAGCCTACTTTCACCACGATGCTACTTCACGGGAGACGCGATATGGCCACGTCCAACGTGTTGGCGTGGTCGTCACATGCTGCCAACGTCGAGCCGGCGTCCGAAGAAGACTCCAGCGCCGACGTGGATGAACCGCCAGACCAGACAGATGAGGCACAGCAAACTGTTCCGACCAGTTGCCATTCCTTTCAGAAGACGGCCATCCAGCGTCCGCGCGAGCCTGTCGAGTCTCTGCTTACCCTTGCTCTCCAGAGCCAGTCCGAGGACGAGCACATGGAGTCTATTGGGTCCAGCAGTGCCACGGGCAACTCGTTTTCCAGACGCCGCCGCTCCAACACAAGCAACACGAGCGCTGCGTCGACAGCTGATTTTACGAGCGACACGGGCATCACCACGCCGCCGCGGGCCATGTCGCCTAGTCTTCGGCTCGTGCATCTAGGCCCCATGCCGGCCAAGATCTCGTTTGGAGATGTCAAAGCCGGCATCCGTGTCATCAGCTCGGACGCCGCGTCCAAGAAGCCGGCCAGCCAAGCTACCGCCAACACAGCGATATCTGCCAAACCCCCGGCAAGAAGACCGTGCATCTCATTTGCTTGCGGACCACCGAAACCCGTTTCTCAGGCTCCATTGGGCAACCCGGCCGGCAAGGTCTTGACGCTTTCTGCGAGCAACGCCGGAAAGCCGGCCGATTCCACAGCAAGCGACCAGCCAAGACGCACCTGCCTCAAGTTTGTCTGCCCGACCCGGCCCTCGGAGGCCCATAAGCCTCATCTTTCCAGCCTCAAAATGGACGGAAAGATGATGCGGAAGCCGTCACCGGCTCCGGAGCCGCGCTCTCCCACCATGCGCCGGTTCCGCCAGCCGTCGGCCAATCGGTCGCCACGTGTCTCGGGAAAGACATCGCGCCAATCTTCGCAAAGCCCGCTGACGGTCCGCTCCAAAAAGTACATCACGGCCGGGCCTGCCGACTTGGAGCGTGAGTCTACTCGCTTCCACGAATTTGCTAGCGATGCTCTTGTGGAGGAAGAGTGGATTGTGCAAGCCAAGCCGTCGGCGAGCCAAAAGATCACCATCAACGACACGCTGAAGAAGGAGCTCGCTATCCGTCTTCTGGCCAAGGAGGCGGAAGAGGAGGCAGACCAGGAGGAGAACGAGGACGAGGACGACGAGGAGGAGAACGATGAGGATGATGATGCCGAGATTGAGGATGAGGACGAGGACGGCGAGGACGGTGACGAGAGAGATGCCATGGACAGTGACGGCAGCAACGGATTCTCTTCTGACGAGGAAGGATCCGACGGCTACAACACGGACAATGAGGTCGGGTTTGCTTCGTCGGACGACGAGGACGACGGCCTGGTCCTGTGGTCGGTCAATCCGTCTGCCTATGGGCGCCATTTTGTGGAGAATTTTGACAACGACCACACGACGCTGATGCAGAATGGTACGCCCATCTTTCGGCGCCTGTCCATGGACGATCACTCGGACTCTTCCGGATACCTGGTGGGAACTGTTCCCGCTCGTCAGGACAGACCCAAGAACCGCGGGCTGGCTCGTCCGCCGCGTGTGCCCACGCCAGAGCTCCCGGACAGCACGGACTTTGTATGCGGTACCTTTGACGAGGACCGTCCCCTGGAGGAGGCCTACCTGTCTCACAAGGAAGCCAACCGACGCGCAAAACTGCTCGCGATCCCCCAGGACATTGACCCGAGCTTTCCCACGTCGGACATTGAGGAAGAGAGCGATAACGACTCCAGAACGTACAAGAACCGAGCGCTTCGGCGGAACCAGCAGCCGCAGCCGCAGCCTCACGGCAGCGCAGATGAGCCGGTGTGGCTTCACGGCGAGCTAGAAGACATTCACCACAACGAGCAGGATCGTCCAGACATGCGCTGGAAGAGCAACAAACCTGACTCGCCGCGGCGATTCCGCTCGCCGCCGCCGCCCAAGGCCCGCGGGCGCTCCCCGGCTCCGCGGCGCATGTACGAGCGCCGGTCTCCCCACCGGAAGCTCAAGTCGCCTGCTCCAGCTCCCATGGCCGTGCCTGCAGCTGCGGAGCAGGCGCCTGGTGCGCGTGCGCTTGCCTTTTCCCCGCACGCCTTGCCGGTGGAGATGGGCGGCGCTGAAGCGGTTGCCTTCCAGACCCTGGCATTTCGTCCTGGGTTGACGCACGCCAAATCGCTGCCTCGTGCTTCTGCTGTCTTCCGCCCGATCAACCCGCAGCCGGCACTGCCAGCACAGCCGACACAGCCGGCACATGCCAAAGGCTCTCGCCGGCCCAAGGCAAACGGCACGGCCAGTACGATCAAGCCCATGCATATCCGCGGGGCCCAAGATATTGTGAAAGGCCTCGAGCAGAAGCGGCAACGGCGCAAGGAGAAATATCAGCAAAAGCACTGCAACCGTGCCCGTAAAGGACAGGTTCCCGACAGACGTCCCCAGAGAGGCGAAGGCGCTGAGAGAATGAGAGAGCTGGGGCTTCTTATGGCTGGCAAGCTTGGACAGGAGCACTATGTTCTTTCTTATTAGGAAGGGCAGTTGTGACAGAGCAAAGCGCATCCGCGAACAGGATTTGGGGCGCAGCATGGAGTTGGGAAGCAAGCAGCATGAATTGACCTTTTCAGAGGGATTCAAATGGCATTCTAGTATTTGTTACATTGATGTTTTCCCCGCACTGCATTTCTTGTTTTTGTGCAGAGTTTTGCATGGGAAAGCCATGGCGACAGATTGTCCGGTGGTTCTTTTGCTTTATACTGCTTTGTAAATTGCATTTCCACACTCCGTCTCCCAGTTCTTTTTGTGCTTTGTTCCCTCAGAACGTATATATCTTTCTTCCGTTGCTGCATTTCACCCCCTGTCAAGGACCTCAGATGAGCTCTTTGCGCCGCGCATCGGACTTTTGTACATAAGATTGCCATTGTACCTACACTCGGTTTTCTTACTGCTTTTTTTTTCTTTTCCTTTATTTTTCTGCTTTTCTCTTCGCTTTGGGAGGCGGTCTGTCACAGTTCCAAGCCAAGATACTCTACCGCTATAGAGCCAGACTAGCTTTGACTGAACCTGACGACGACATGAATCACGGATTAAGAGATTTTCATAAAAACAAAAAGTCCTCTACTTGTATACGATCAGGATGATGAACGGTCATGAGATGCTCAAACTGCGTGCTTCTGCGGGTGTTTGGCCTAGTGTAGATAGTGGCCTGAGGCAGAACGCGTGACCCGCTTTGGTTGGCCTTTTCTGGCGGTAATCCCCCCGTTTCTCCCTCGCTTGGCCGCTATGGCCCATTCGCCAGTTGTGTTTCTGTAATATAATCGCTGGCGTATTTTTTCTGGCCAGGTTTCGCTTGCTCTGCTTGCTGTTGCTGCTGACCTAACCCAACGACGTTTCTTTTGACTCGAAAGTTGTCCTTTCTGCATTCCAACAGCCTATCCGATCGTCTTCAGATACCGGTATTCCTTTTGGCCTTGTCACCGTTCCTCGCGCACGCACACCTAAACACAACCTTTAAACAACTAGGCGGACGTTGCCGGGTTCTCGATTCTTCGATTTTGCCGACTTTCGATCTCCTCAATCTTCTCGATCTCTTGCCTCCCCCCCGCGAAAACCCCGACGAGCAGAATCGATTCGAGGCACGACCCCTTTTTCTTGCACGCTTCTCCAAACTACGACTACTTTCTGTGCTTTACTTTTCCAGAGACCAACATGTGGATCGTCAACTGGTGTATGTGGTGAAGCCGAAAAACAACCCCCCGGATGGAGCTGTAGCGAGCTCTCCCGTTTTTCTCTCTCTGTTGATCTTATTAGCTTGAGGAGAAGGGGAGGGCTCGCCACAGTTTGTCTCCTGTTTTTCTTTTTTATTGGTCCTGTGTGTCTGTGTCTACTCTTTATCCTCTGACAATGAAATAGTCTACGATGTTCTATCGTCGCTCGGCTTGCTTAACAAGCATGCCAAGATGCTGTTCCTTGGCCTGGACAATGCCGGAAAGACGACGCTGATGCACGTTCTCAAGGTAAGAAAACAAGCCACAAGGGGTGATGGATGGGGACAGGACACAATGGCTAACGCTTTAACCCAACATTAGAACGACCGGGTTGCCGTTTTGCAGCCGACTCTTCACCCCAGTGCGTCTTCCGGAGAGTGACTAGGGATGACAAGGGGAAAACATGGATTCCATTCGCTAACTTTGCCAGCGTCGGAGGAGTTGTCCATTGGCAACGTGCGCTTCACCACGTTTGACCTGGGCGGTCACCAGCAGAGTGAGTTTTCTTCTTGTTTTCTCCGAGAGGTGCTTTCGGTTGTCTTGTTCTCCTGCTGACCGCCAGCCCGCCGTCTGTGGAAGGACTACTTCCCCGAGGTCAACGGCATTGTCTTTTTGGTCGACTCGTGCGACTCTGAGCGGTTCGGCGAGGCCAAGGCAGAGCTCGACGCCCTCCTGTCGGTGGAGGAACTGGCCAAGGTGCCGTTTGTGATTCTGGGCAACAAGATTGACGCGGAGAACGCGGTGTCGGAGGACGAGCTGCGCCACCAGCTGGGCCTGTACCAGACGACGGGCAAGAGCAAGGTGGCGCTGGAGGGTATCCGGCCGATTGAGCTGTTTATGTGCTCTGTCGTGATGCGGCAAGGTATTTTTCTTTTCTCTCTTTCCTCTTTCTTCCTCTCTCTTTCTTCCTCTTTCTTACTCCCTTTCTTCCTCTTTCTTCCTCTCTTTCTTTCTCTTTTTCTTCCTCTTTCTTCCTCTCTTTCTTTCTCTTTTTCTTCCCCTCTTTCTTTCTCTTTTTCTTCCTCTCTTTCTTCCTCTCTTTCTTCCTCTCTCTTTCTTCCTCTCTTCCCCTCTTTCTCTTTCTTCCTCTTCCTCTCTTCTAACCATGTAGGATACGGAGAAGCTTTCCGGTGGTTGGCACAGTATGTGTAGGGGACCACCAAAAGACAAGCCAGCGAGGGATGGGCGGCCAGCTGCCTGGTTCCTAGAGACGGATGGACGGGATGGTGGGAAGAAGGTGATGGAAGACGAGAATGTGTTTTACTAATATATTTATTTGCCATTTCCCGTTTACTGTTTTGTCTCTCTTGTCTCCGAGTTGACTTGTGACCCCTTCTCGTCTGTTATCAGTACATTTTGAGCTTGGAGGAGTAAAGAAGACGAGACATTTTGAGCTTGGAGCAATAAAGAAGACGAGATGTCTGTACGTTTGATGGTCCCTCTCTTTGGGCTTGTGGTCTGCTGTCAGAAGCTTTTACTGCCATCATCACCCCTTCACCCGGGCCTGCACGACGCAAGCCCTGCTACCCAGTCTGCAACACGGCCCGAATGGTAGACGACCACGGTGATTCTGAAGCGGGCACAAAGTGTTTCCTCAATGAAACAGGAAGAGATGGCGGTTCCCTGTGCCATATGCCTAGCCTTTTGCAGTCGTCCATGCCAGCCTAGAAGCAGACATCAAGACTGCACCAATGACAGAAGCCATTTTAAACAAAAGGCTGTCCAGCAGCCAAGCAAGTCCAGACAAGGTGTGAAAACTGCAGTGGTCAAGGTGGTGTGCGCGGTGGCGGACATTCTTACGTAACTAGAGCTTTACGGTTGGAGCGTTATTCGGCAGTTTCAGTGGGGGTTGATCGTGATAGGGCACTAACACCGCCGAGAGGCTGTGTCGCATTCAAGCTACGAACCATGACACCGACGGCACAAACATGGCGCTGTCCACAGATCTGTCTGGCCAGATGGACTATGGGCAATATCGACCGGAGATGACAGGCAGTAACGGGTGTGCAGGGAGCAGCAGCGGCGGTGGCGGCAGCAAAGCAGCGGCCAACGCGGCCCTGCACGGCAAAGCACGCGTGCAGCTGCCCATGAGCTGTGACCCGCCGCCACCAGACGGGCCGACGAAGCCGCTGGTGTGGATTGTGAGGATGATCTCGGGCCGAGGGAGCGGACAGCAGGACTGACAAGCAGGTCTTTGGCGGCACCGGACACATGGGCCGGACGCTGGTCAAGACGGCGCTGGCACACGGCGACTACGTGACGACGGTGGGCCGGAGCATGGAGACGTCGCCGGAAGCGATGGACGCGATGGCGGCGGCCGCAGAGGAGATGGCGTGGGGGGGTGGCGTCGGGTCGGGGTCGGGGTCGGGGCCGGGGTCCGGGTCCGGGTCCGGCGCTGGCCGCCCTCGGCGCCGCCGCTGCCTCGGCACGCTCTGCGACGTCCGCCTGCGCGAGTCTGTCGACCGTGCGGTGCAACACGCGCTGCAGCACTTTGGCGGCCTCGACGTGGTGGTCAACTGCTCGGGCTACGGCGTGGTGGGCGCGTGCGAAGACCAGGACGAGCACGAGCTGCGCAACCAGTTTGAGACCAACTTTATGGGCACGATGCACATTCTGCAGACGACGCTTCCGGTGCTGCGACGCCAAGGCCGTGGACGGGGCGGACGCTACCTGATTTTCAGCTCGACGGCGGGCGCCCTGGGGGTACCCGGGCTGGGGCCGTACTGTGCGACAAAGTACGCGGTCGAAGGGCTGATCGAGGCGATGCTGTACGAGGTGGACGGGTACAATATCAAGGCGACGCTGGTAGAGCCGGGGCTGGTGCGGCGAGACGACAGCGCAGAGGTGGCGGCGGCGGCGGCGGCCGAGGCGGCGAGGACGAGGGAGGGGGGGAGAAAAGGAGCAGCGACTACAGACGCCGCCCTTGCGGCCTCGACGCCGGTGCCGGCAGCCACGTCTGCACCCTCTAGCGGTGCCAGTCCGCTACCGGCGGCCACGTCCCCCTCCAGGACAGCCAGCGGAGCCAGTCCGTTGCCCGTCTGGGGCCACTTTCTGATCAAGGCGCCGAGCGCCGCCTACAGCGACGCCACCTCGCCGGCGCTGCACATTACGCGCATGATGAAGTGGCTGGGCGACCGGCAGCCGACGAGCGTGCTTCGGTGCGCAGAGCTGGTGTGGCAGCTGGCGCACTGCTCGTTCCCGCCGCTGCGGTTGCCGCTGGGCAGCTATGCCATTGAGAGCATCCGCGACCGGCTGCGGTCGGTCACGGAAGAGCTCGAGGACTGGAAGCACCTGAATTTCCCGCTGCCGGCGGCGCCGCTGCCGCCTGTCGAGGACGGAGGGGGCGGGCCGGCCGAGTCAGTCGAGCCGGCCAGAGCCAGAGCAGCCGGACTCGGCTCCGGAAGAAACGCCGGAAGCCTCCGTCCCGGCGAACCAATGGATCTCGACGACCACGACCGAGGACAGCTCGGGGGGGGCCCGTGGGAGCCTGCTTTTGAATAGAACAGCAACGAATTCCAGTGTATTTCTGTAAAATGGCAACAAATGCTCCTCCTATGCCGTAAATGACAGCCATGTAAAGAGGCCGTGCGCAATGGCCGTGCGGAAACCCCACACGGTGCAAACGCGCTGCCTGCGTAGTCAGCATTCTGGCAATACGTGGCTCTTGTATGGTCGCCCACCCAAGCGACTCGTACACATTCTCCACACAGGACCGCGCCCCTATTATCATCCATTCTCCCTATTTTTGTCTGCGACGTCCTGCCGTCGAAATCTCCCAAGGCTTGGCTAGGCCGAATCCATAGTAGCAAAGCATTCTTTTTTCGTTGCAAAGACGTGTGCCGCGTTTTGTCCTCTTCTTGCTTCCAACGTCAACCAACGCTTGAGACTCCTTTTGGTGTCTTTCTGGACCAGCTTTTGACCGCCTCTCTGGTCATTTCTCTCCTTTTTTTCGATTTCCGTCTGCCTTTCTCCCTCTCTTTCTCTCCTCTCTTTCTCTCCTCTCTTTCTCTCCTCTCTTTCTCTCCTTTTCTCGTCTTCTCTCCCTTTAGTTTCTTCGGCTGCGTCGTCGGTTTCGAATCTTCTTCCTCCTTTCGCTTCCTCCTCTCTCCTCTTCTCCACCCCTTCTACTCTCTCTTTCCTCTTTCACCCCTTCTCCCTCTCTCTTCCCTCTCTCTTCCTTTTCTCCACCCCTTCTCTCTCCCCCCGCCACCATGGACAAGAAAAATGAGGACTACGTCGTCCGCGTGCCCGAGAGCACCGCCTATGGCGACAAGGACCCGTACAAGGGCCGCACAAGCCCGCTGGCACAGCGGACCGGCCATGGGCTGGCCATCTCGTCCATTGACAACAGCCCCGGCATGTCGATTCTGGCCTATTGCTTGGCGTCTATCAGCATGACGGTCGTCAACAAGTACGTCGTCTCGGGCAGCGACTGGAACCTCAACTTTTTGTATCTGGCGATCCAGGTGGGTGCTTTGCGTCTGTTCTTGTCCTTGGCCTGGCCCGTCTAATCTCTCTAGTCGACCGTCTGCATCCTCGCCATTCTCGTGGGCAAGCAGGTCGGCTTGATCCCGCATCTGTCGCCCTTTGACCCGGAGAAGGGCAAGCGTTGTATGTTCCTTTCTCACTCCAATACTTCTCTCACTCCAATACTTCTATTTAAATCTAACATTCAGGGTTCCCCATCTCGGTCCTCCTCGTCGGCATGATCTACACCGGCGCCAAAGCACTACAGTTCCTCTCGGTCCCCGTGTACACCATCTTCAAGAACCTGACCATCATCGTCATTGCCTACGGCGAGGTGCTCTGGTTCGGCGGCCAGGTCACGTCCATGACGCTGCTCTCGTTCGGCCTGATGGTGCTGAGCTCTATTGTGGCTGCCTGGGCCGACATCCAGGCCGCCATCAACAGCGTCAACCACCCGGCCGCCGCCACGGCCGCCATCTCGACGCTCAATGCCGGCTATGCTTGGATGGGGTGCAACGTGTTTTGCTCGGCCTCGTTTGTCCTGGGCATGCGCAAAGTCATTAAGAAGATGAACTTTAAGGACAAGGACAGTACGTTTTATCTCTTCCTTTTTTTTCCCCCTCTCCCTTCTCTTCTTTCTCTCTTCTTTCTCTCCCTTCTCTTCGCTAACGGACAGCCATGTTCTACAACAACCTGCTGAGCATTCCCATCCTGGTGGTCTGCTCGCTTCTGCTCGAGGACTGGTCCAGCGAGAACCTGCATCGCAATTTCCCGCCCGAGACGCGCAACGCCCTGTTCATCGGCATGGTCTACTCCGGCCTGGCCGCCATCTTCATCTCGTACTGCTCGGCCTGGTGTGTGCGCGTGACGTCGTCGACCACCTACTCCATGGTGGGCGCGCTCAACAAGCTGCCCATTGCCGTCAGCGGCCTGATCTTCTTTGACGCCCCCATTACCTTTGGCAGCGTGTCGGCCATTGCCATTGGCTTCGTCAGCGGCCTCGTCTACGCCTGGGCCAAGGTGCGCCAGTCGATGGCGGCCAAGATGTCGCTGCCCACCAGCCAACCGGTCATGAGCGCCAGCGCCCAGAGCAGCAAGGACGCCGCCAACTCATGAGCGGCTGTCATCTGGCACGGCCAGACTCTGCTCTCGACTGTGCTATAGGGCCGGCCTTGACACGTTGTCTGCTCTCCGGCTTTGCACTGGGTCGGCCTTGACAAGTCTGCTCTGACTTTACACTGGGCCGGCCTTGACACGTCTGCTCCGACTCTGCACTGGGCCGGCCTTGATGGAACGGCTGGCTCGTCATTCCGTACACGATCACGCTTTAAAAGGAAACAAGACCAACTGTTGTTATTTTTGATATAGACCTTGACATTTTGCCAGGAGGCGGACCTGAGGATGCAGCGGCAGGAAAGCCGTAGTGGCCACGATTCGATTTATTTTACTTTTATTTTTCTCTTGTACTTTTGCCTTGACACTTGTTTCCTATATTTTTTCCCTTTTTTTCGTATATTTTCCTGTTTTCCTTTTGTTTTCTCTTCACCTTTCTCTTCTCTTCTGTTCATTTCTGTTTGGTCTTTGCATCCGTCTGCTCGGACGGCTGTTGGAGGAGTTACCAAAAGGTTCAATAAATCTAATCATGAAATACTCTGCCTTGGAAGCGTGGCGCCGTTTGCTGGCGATGCCCTGCTTCGCGTGCCAATGGCGCGTGCACGTTCTAGTAGAGGGGTCAGCCCGCTTTTTAGCACCGCAAGCTGTTGTAGCAGCGCTAATAATAGCGACAGGCACCGTAGAATAAAAGCTTCCTTCCGCCACGAAGCCAAGCCATCGACGGAAGCTTTTTGTTGGTCTTTTTGTCTCTTTCTCTTCTCTTTTCTCTTTTCTTTTCTCTTTGCTCTTCTCTCTTCTCTTCCCCTTTGCATTGTTCTTGTGATACTACGACGTCTTCTTGACCGGGAGGACGCTCGGTGTAAAAACTGGCATCGCAAACAGACCGGTCCACGATCACGATGCTTCCCTACATCAATGCCCGTACGTATGGTGCAGCGTCCCTTGCTTCTGACCGCGCTGACCGTGTCGACAGCTTTCGAGTATGCCGCTGCCCGGCTGGGAGCCGGGGCCGACGAGCGTAAGTGTGCCGTCTTGCTTTGATGCGGCCGAGCTGACGGCCAGTGAAACTCGTCTTTTCCTTTCTGCTGTCGTACCCGCTGGCCGGTCTGCTGAAGCGGGTGCCCGATGCGCGGCCCGAAGCGAAGAATCTCTTTGTGATTGCGTGAGTTGTGTCTCGTTCCGCTTCCTTTCTCTCTTCCCGCTTCTCTCTTCTCTCCCGCTTCTCTTCTCTCCCGCTTCTCTTCTCTCCCGCTTCTCTTCTCTCCCGCTTCTCTTCTCTCCGCTTCTCTCTCCCGCTTCTCTCTCCCGCTTCTCTTCCCTTCCTCCTTCTGACAGTCAGCGTCTCCGTCTTCTACCTCGTCGGCCTCTTTGACCTCTGGGGCGGCCTACGCACGCTCTTCATCTCGTCGGCCGTCACCTACGCCATCGCCCACTACCTGGCCGCGTCACCCTACATGCCCTGGATCGGCTTCGTCTTCCTCATGGGCCACCTCTCGGTCAACCAGCTGGCGCGCCAGTTTGCCGCCGACAGCACCGCCGTCGACATTACGGGCGCACAAATGGTGCTGGTGATGAAGCTGTCGGCGTTTTGCTGGAACGTGGCCGATGGGCGGCTGCTGGAGGCAGAGGGGGGGGCCAAAGGAGAGGGCGACGCCAAAGAGGGCGGCGATGGGGCCCTCTCGCCGTTTCAGCGCGACCGCGCGCTGCGCTCGCTGCCCGGTCTGCTCGACTACGCCGGCTACGTGCTCTTCTTCCCCAGCCTGCTGGCCGGCCCCGCGTGCGACTTTGCCGAGTACCGGCGCTGGCTCGACACCAGCATGTTTGCGCTGCCGCCCTCTGTGGACCCGGCCAAGCGCCCGCCGACACGCCGCAAGCGCAAGATTCCCCGCAGCGGCCGGCCGGCCATGTGGAAGATGGCCACGGGCCTGGCCTGGATCGGGGCCTACCTGGTGCTGGGGCCACGGTACCCGGCGGTGTCGCTACTGGGGGCGCCCGGAGACGTCGCCGCCCCCGGCTTCTGGAGCGGCCTCGGCCAGTGGTTGGCCCGCGTGTGGCGTCTCTACCTGGTCGGCTTTGCCACGCGCACAAAGTACTACGGCGTCTGGGCTCTGACAGAGGGCGCCTGCATCCTGGCCGGGCTCGGATTTCACGGCGTGGACCCGGTCACGGGCCGCATCGCCTGGGACCGTGTCGTCAATGTGCGGCCATGGGGCGTCGAAACGGCCCAGAACACGCGCGCGTTTCTCGAGAACTGGAACATGAAGACCAACGCCTGGCTGCGCAACTATATCTATCTGCGTGTCACGCCGCGCGGCCGTAAGCCGGGCTTCCGCGCCAGCATGGCCACTTTTGTCACCAGCGCTTTTTGGCATGGCTTCTACCCGGGCTACTACATGACCTTTGTCCTGGCCAGCTTTATCCAGACCGTCGCCAAGAGTGAGTGCCCGCGTTGGTGCTCCTGCAACCCTTTGCTAACCCTCTGCTAGACTTCCGCCGCTACTTGCGCCCCTTTTTCCTTGACCCGCTCTCCCAGCAGCCGCTGCCGGCCAAGCCGCTCTACGACTTGCTCTCCTTTGTCGCCACCCAGGCCGCCTTTGCCTTTGCCGTTGCGCCCTTTATCCTGCTCTCGTTTGCCGACTCTTGGCAGGCCTGGGCCCGCGTCTACTTTTACGCCATTGTCGGTGTCGTCGTCTCCATGGCCGTCTTTGCCTCTCCCGCGAAACCGGCGCTGAAGCGCGCCATGGACGCGCGAGCGGCGGCGGCGGCAGCGGCGGCCGCTCAGGGCGTCCCGGGGGCGGCAACGCCGGCTTCATCCCTCCCGCACCTGCTGCACGCACCGTCGTTCCCACCCCCCCCCGTGGCAGCGGCGGCGGCGGCGCTCTCGGCGGCAGCCGACAACGCGTCGGGCGCCGACATTGTGGCCGCACCCGACGAGAATTTGCCGCCAGTGCCGTCGTATGCGCCGACAACGGGCGTGCTGGGTGCCGGTCTACCGGCAGACCCAGAGGGCGAGCTGGACGACATGGCCGCCGAGCTGCTGGCCGACGTGGAGCTGCGGCGGCGGCGCTTGTCGGTAGTCGCAACGGCCCAGCACAAGAAGCAAGCATAAAGGGGAACCGCGTCGTATAGACAGCGTTGGACCAGCGTTGGCTCGGTTGGTGAGACGGGCACTCATTTCTACATCATGGCACTCTACGCCATTTCCCAGCGTGTGGACAAAACATTGCATTCTGCTCATGGCATTCCGTCGTTGTGATTGTAAAAGACCCAAATCCAAGACGTTACAGAATAGATCCGGTAATCGTGTCCAAGACATACAGAATAGATCTGGTAAAGAAACGTCCAAGAATGTCCAACACATCCATAATCCGTAAATAAACGCCACCATTGCGCCCTTTTGGCCCCTTCCGGGCCCTTCCAGCGTGCGCTTGTTGTTACAGGATGATGTACACAGTACAGAAAGACATGGTGATGGCGTGAACAGGACAGCGTGTAAGAAAAGGGCATCGCGAAGTCGTAAAAGTACTTAAAATGATAGTACAAAAAGGGCATGTAAAGGAGAAATCAAAACGCTGACGTAAGCGGCTTAATCAGCCGAATCACCTAACTTTGTCTTACTGCGCCCATCCCTGGCGCACGCCGACAACGGCCAGGGCAATGACGGCGCCGACCACCAGCAGCCCAAACACGGACATGAAGCGGTTCAGCGAGCGCCACCAGCACGCGCTCTGAAAGCGCAACTCGGCGGCCTCCTCGACACGACGCTGCAGCGCCGACGGCACGCCAAACGCGGGCTCGGCTCGCTTTTCTCGGGCCCGTCGCGGATCGGGGAGGCTCACAAAGGCGGCGGCCATCCAGGCTGTTGGTTAGCACTCTTGTCCTTTCTCCTCTTCACTCTTTTCTTTTCCTTTCACACTCCTCCCTCCCTCTTCTCCCTCTCCCTCTATGCACTCACCAAATGGAAACACAAATCCAACCACAAAAGCCAGCAGCTGCACATTGCGCCGGTCCAGCGTTGACGTGCCCGTTGACCACGACACGCTCGGCGGCTCCCACGCATTGCGCGAGCCGGCCCGGAGGTCGGTGCGTAGATGCGGCGACCACACCGAGCTCGTTATCCGGCGCAGACCATGGGGGCGCGCGTAGTCGCCGGCAGCAGCCTCGACGTCGGCATCGGCATCGGCCATGACGCCCGCCGAGTCTGAGCGCTGCCGCAACTCCCGCAGGCGACGACGCGGACTGAGCAGGCTCGACGGCGGCCGACTGAGGCGACCGCCCATCTCGAGGTCGCCCGGCAGGTCTGGCGAGCTCGTGTTGGCCAACGAGCTCCACAGACGCCGCTCGCCCGAGCCATAGTAGACGCGCGCCCACGACGGGATGACGCCGCTGCTGCTGGTCAGACTGCGCGAGCTCGCCGACGAGTGCAGGTTGCGGCCCGACAAGCTGTTGGTGCGGCTGTTGGTGCGGCTGTGGCTGTGCGTGTACAGGCCGGTGTAGCCCGAGCGCGACGCCTGTAGATCGGCCAGGCCGTCGCCGTCCTCGTCGTGGTCGCGCACAATGTGAGCCGGCGCCGGCTGCAGCACACCGCCGATGCTGTGCGCGCGGTCTCGCACGTCGTCGAGCTGCATCGCCATTGAACTCGAAATGCTCGGCATGTTGCGGCTGTGTGTGCTGCTCACCCAGCCCGAGCTCGAGCGCGCCGCACTGGAGCGGCGGTCGACGCGTCCCGACAACGCACTCGACAGCGCCGACACACTCGACAGCGAGCGTGCTGCCTCGCTCTCGGACATGACTGTCGACAGCTGCGAGCTCCACTGGTGTGGATGTTCGTCCACCATGGCGACAAATCGCAGAGTTTTCGAGGGGGATGGCTGCGCAATAGGGGGGCCGGCGGCCGAAGTCGGGGGGGAAGCGGATTCCGGCGTAGCAGATGCGTCCCAGCAATAAGGACCTCCGGCCGTGCTCTGGGGGGTCTGCTCCGGGCGGGCGGGGGCAATCAGTTTGGCCGAGGGGGGCAGCGGTTTGCGTGGCAGCTTCTTGGGCCGCTGGGACGGTGTCTTGGCCGCGGCCGTGAAGACCGGCACGGGCGGAATGTGCAGGTTGAGAAAGGCCTGGCCGGCGAAAAAGGTGCTCGCGGCCTCCTGGTTGTTGAGGAGCGAGGAGAAGGATTTGATGGAGCGCAGGCTCTTGAGCGAGGGGGCCTGGCGTAGAGATTTGAGGGACTTGTATGAGGTGGCTTGGCGCAGCGACTTTTGCGATGTGGCGGCGCGCAGTGCAGGGCGTGCGCGGGCCGGTCGGAGCGGCGGGACCACCAGGCTCTCCTGCGAGTAGGTGTAGGAGTGGGCCGAAGGGGGGGGAATCCTCGGCGGCAGTTGGCGCGGCGGACGAGAAATGGTCACCAACGACGAGGCCGATGACGAGGGAGGACTCGGGTTGGCCGGGCGCTGCACAGGAGACGACGGCGGGCCGTGGAGCACGTAGTTGGGGGAGGACGGGGGGTTTGAGGACGGGGGGTGTGAGGACGAGGGGTAGGTGTGATTGTAGTCGGAGGCGTCGGGGGAGGCAGAAAAGGGAGTGTTTTCGTAGTCGGGGGAGTCGGGCGCGGCCGAGATATCGGGAAACGAGATGAAGCCCGTGTCAATGGTCAGGTCGGCGTCAAAAGAGTGGCCAACGGGTTCGGGCGACGATGAAGCGCCGAGCACGACGACGTTGGGCGAGCTGCTAAAATCAAACGAGCCGAGCGACGAGGCAAACGACTGCGTCGAGTCGGCGGCGCGTAGAGGGGCGGGCGGCGAGGAGACGCCGAGGACGACAACGTTGGCAGAGCCGGTCAACGAGGGCGATAGGCTCGGGGCGAAGCTGAAACTGTCGGCGGAGGCGCGGGCGGCGGGCGGAGAGCTGTGGGCGTAGACCTTGTAGTTGGTGGTGGCCGAGGCGGTCGAGGCCGCAAAGGAGAGCGCCGCAGAAGCTGCCGAAGCGGCCGAGGCGGCCGAAGCCGAGGACTTGTGCTTGCGGGGGGCCGAGCTCGGTACGGCAACAATGGTCGAGGCCGGCTCGCAAAGGGGGGGGAGGACCGGGGCGTGCGAGGAGCGGGTGGCAGCGGTCTTGGTCTTGGCACGCTTGGGCGTCTGGGGCGGGGCGGGCGAGGCGGCGGACTCGGAGGTCTGGGGCGGGGCGGGTGAGGCGGCAGACTCGGAAGCCTCGGACGGCGAAAAAGGCGCAAGGCTGCTGCGCTGGGACACGGACGAGGGGCCGGTAAAGGACGAGGCAGCAAGGTCGCTAAAGAGGGAAAAGACCCGGTCGGGCGAGCCGGACGAGCGCAGGGTCGAGGCCGGGAAGCCGGAGAAGCGCGAGGAGAGAGAGGCCGGCAGGGGGTCGCGGTCAATGTCGAGGTCGAGGTCGCGCGGGATCAGAGAAAAGGTCTTGTCGGGGTGGACGGCAATGTTGCGGCGGCGAGAGCGCGGGCGGGAAGCGCGCGAGGTGCGCGATGAGAGCGAGGAGCGCGAGGCGCGCGAAGACGAGCGCGAAATGCCGGCGCCGTCGAGGGGGAAAGCAGGAGCGACAGCAGACGGAGACACGGGCGAGACAGAAGCGGCTGAAGAGGCTCGAAAGGGAGCAATGAGGGTGGAAAGAGTGGAAGTGCGACGAGCAACAAGAGCAGAGGCAGGCGACGACAAGGACAGCGACAGACTGCTGTCCAATCTGTTCTCCTGGTCGGCGTGGGCATCGAGGCCGAGCCAGCTGCTCGGCTGGGACGAGGAGGAGCCGTTCGAGCCTGAAACGCCGTCGCGGCTGTCAGCCAATAAGAGGCCGCCCTGGACCAGCGTCGGTCCATGCGTACTGGCTGGCTGCCCGTATTGCAGGCGCCCCTGGCCCACCACACTGCGACTGCTGGTGCTTGAGAGCGCCCTGGGCGAGGCCAAAGAGGCCGTGCGGCCGCTGTCGTGGGCGCTGTCGTGGGCGCTGTCGTCGCTGTCGGTTTCCGCCTTTTCTGGGCCCCCGACACGGCCGCTCTCGTCGGCCCAAATCGGCAGCGTGGCCGCCTTGCTGCCGTCCAGCCGTGGCGGCGAGTACGGCACCATGCGGATGGCCGCAATACGGTTGTTCTGCGAGGGGGTGCGCTCGTGCAGCGGCCGAGTCGTCGGAGTTGTGCGGCTGCCGGGCCGGTCCCGGCCGGAGTCTCCCGAGGCCGGCATGACGTCTTTTTTCGGTGACACGTAAAATCAAATGGCCATTCCTGTGCAGCCGCAGACGGAGGGCGTAAAGCGAGCTGGATCGACGAGCAGCGTAGGGCTGAGCGGAGAGCGGGAAGCTTGTTTGAGATGTCGATCGGGTGTGGCGGAATGGGAGTGGCTGGAGTGGCTGTCTAGCTGGCTGTCTAGCTGGCGGAGTGGCTGCGGAGGTTCTGGCGGGAAGCAGACAGGACCGTGGAGAGCTACTGTGGTTGTGAGCTCGTAAATGGCGTCGTGTCGTTATTAGGAGGCAATAGGATTAAAAGCAGATTAAAAATATCAATTAAAGATGCTTCGAGGCAATCATTAAGCATTAGTCGGAACGTGAAAACGAGCGTGGGCGTAGAAGCATGAATCAATGAGCGTAAGACAAGCAAGGCGTCGTGAGCGTGTAGCAGCAGTCGAAGGCGGCAAGGCGAGCAAGATCATGTATTCGAAAAAGAGCGGCGGCGTATAACAAACGCAGAGAGCAACGAAGCAAAAGGAGCGACAGAAAACCAAAATAACTAAAAGAGTGACGCGGTGACAAGAGCCATGCGCAAAAGGCACAATGCAAGGCACAAGAGGGCACAAGCAGCAGACGAGACGACGGAAGAAGAGAAGGAGGATGAGGGCGAAAAAAGGTTGGCGAGCAGACAAGACCAGAGATGAGACCGGCGCTTCCACCTGCAGCCAGGGGGACTCGGGCTCGAGCAGGGCCAGACGGGACAAGATTGTGTGGAGGAAAAGCCGTGGCGGTGAAGCAGACGCTGCCGGGGGGTGAAAGCAGACGTGGGATGGCGAGAGATGGGGGAAACAGACGAGGCACGAAGCCGAAAATGAGCCAAAAAGAGCGCAATACACGGCCCAAGACTGGAGAACTAGGGTAGCCGGAGACAACGTAAAGGACCCCAGCATGGCCCACTCGAGCGACCGATCAGAGCATCGGCAACGGCGTCCATGGCGGCTGGGGGGCGGCCGGTGGGAAGAAGGGGCCCAGAAGGAGGTTTTTCGCAGCCAAGAACCATCGCGACAGACGCGCATTGGCCAGTGGTAGGCTAGCCCGCTCCTGCCTTTCCATTGGCGTGCTGGACCCGCTGGCCTTTAGCTTTGGTGTTGGCGGGACCCGCTCTGGTCTTGTTCCTGGCTGCAGTGTGCAGGAGCACGAGAAAAGAGGAAGGCGCCAGACAAAGACGCTGCACGCCCAAATTAATCGCTGCAGGAGCGTGCATGCTGCCGCAACGGGCCCTGCTGATTGGCCGCCGCGCCGTTTGTGGGTCTGTACAGGTGCAGCGGAATACGAGTTGTGCACACTAGTGTAGAGCATTCCACAATGTAGAGAATAGTACTCTGCATGCACAGCCTCTCTGCCGTCTGATCCTCGGCCGTCCTTTTGGCGCCATTTGTGCAAATAATATGTACACTAGTGTACACGACACGATTCTCAGGAGCGTGACACGCATCATTAGGTAACGCTCTGTTAGCGCCGTCGCGGTTCGCGTGACGCGCAAAGCAAAGTAAATAACGTCGAAATGAAAATAGTGTAATAAATGTTGGCCTCGATCCGTCGGAGAAGGCCGTCCTTGGACAGCTCTTGGCTGATGCTTGCTTGGCCAATCAGCAATCGCTCCTCTTTAGCGCTTATTTTGCCTCAATGGTTGGCATTTTGGCAAAGCCGGATTCGGCCTTGTCTGTTTTTTGTCGCTTCGATCAAGCATCGAGAAAGAAAAGGAGGATTTCAAGCCGTCGTACACTACGGCACATTATTGTACACTACTATTGTACTATTGTATTGTACACGTACTCGTCCCCGTAGGCCTACTATTTCCATACCACGCTCCATAGTATCCATATTCCATATAGAAATACGGATCTTAATAATGCGCTTTCATGCACCCAAATTGCCAACAAATTAGCTTCACCGCCTACAGCCTTGCCAGCTCTTCTATCTGGAACCAACCTCATTCCTGTCGACCTTTGTCTTCCATCCCTAATTACCGAGAAAGCCGAGAAAGCCGTCATGCCAGCCATTTACGGCCTTGTCGACCGGCTTTTTCGCCCATACCGTGAGTAGTATATCTCCTTGTTATCTAGCGATATGACCGAATCTTCTATTCGATTTTCTCCTTCCTCGATTCCCCTTTTGACCACTCTAGATCCTGCACCGCCGCCCATCACTACGACCGTTGCCGTGTTTCTGCTGGTGCGTATTCCCTCCTCCCGCCGTTCCGGTGCCCTGCCTGACGCCCCAGGTCTTCTACACGGCCATCTATGTCTTCCCCCTCTACGTCTCGCCCCTGTCGAGGCCGTCCCCGACGCTGAGCCGCGATTCGCCCGCCGTCATCCGCTCTCGCATCAAATCGGTCACATTCAGTTGCTTGCTGTGCTCGCTGGCCACCTATGTGATCCTCACATGTGCCGGCTCCGGCATGGCCCCGGCCGATGCTCTCCACTACATGGGATACTGGCCCCTCGGCCTCCGCGAAGCCGCCTCTGCTCTGCTCCTGACCGCCGTGCTCTTTGCCGGGCCCCTCTTTGAGCACATTGTCGTCGAGGCCCGCTGGCGCTCCCTCGCCTCGTCCGCCTCGCTTCTCGACACCCTCTTCTCCGACTGGACCCTGTGGCGCAACCTTGTCGCCGGCCCCGTCACCGAAGAGGTGCTCTTCCGCGCTGCCGCCGTGCCGCTGCTGCTGCTGGCCCGCGCCCCCGTCACCGCCACCGTCCTGCTGTCGCCCGTCGTCTTTGGCCTCGCCCACCTGCACCACGCCTACGAGTTCTCCCTGACGAACCCGCGCGTGCCCGTCGCCGCCGTGGCCCTGCGCTCGCTCGTGCAGTTTTCCTACACGACCCTCTTTGGCGCCTACGCCACCTTTATCTATGTGCGGACGGCAAGCCTGCTGGCTGTCTGCGTCGTGCACGCTTTTTGCAACGCCATGGGCCTGCCACGCTTCTGGGGGCACGTCAGGCGGCCGCTGTCAGCCTCGTCCCACACGGCCGCCTCGACGTGCTGGACGCTGGCGTACTATGCTATTCTCCTTGTCGGCGCCGTGTCGTGGTACCGCCACCTGTGGACGTGGACGGAGAGCCCGCTGGCGCTGGTTGTTTTGGGGGGAGCGCAATAGTCGCATTGTATTTGCCTCTATGGAATAGTTGGCACTGTACTTGGCCATTGAAAGTTGGCGTTTTGGCTTATACTTGTTTAATGTTGACGTTTCTGTTTGCCTATACGTTTGTTAATAGCTGGCCTTGTATTGCCTATAATCTCTTCTTTTCTGAGCCCTTTTCTTCTTTTCTGAAGCCTTCTCTTTTTCTGAATGCCCTTCTCTTCGTTTACGTGTCTGTCTCTGGATCTGCTGGGCCCTATGGCTGCGTACCTACGTTTATTACACTTTAAAGTACACGGCTGTCTGCCACGACGACATACTGCTACGTGAATAGGGGACAGCACAAGTGCTGCAACTACTGGGGATTTGTCGCCGTCAAACCCGGCTCTACGCTCGTATTCTCATCTTCAATGGGCCTTTTTCACCGCCAGTCCCAAGAGACAGCACGTTACTTGCCTTTCCAAGTGGACTACGCACCTTGAGCGGCCCATCGGCCTCCAAGTAAAGAGGGGCGGACACTTGCCTTGTTCTGCACTGTTCCGATCTGCCGTGTCCGATCTGCCGTGCTCCGTCGTCGCTTGGAAGAATCTCCCTTTCTGGTCTGCATGGTGTTCCAGTCTGTCAAGCTCAAGCGTGCACATGGAGTCGCTACTCACGCTCGCCAACGGCTCTCTTTCCGTGGGAAAGACAGCTTTGATAGACAAGTTTCGTATTGATCTGCCGTCCACTGCAGGTATGCCGTACAACATCGGCGCACGATAATGCCATCTCGGGCCATAGCTAGCCGTATGCCAGCCCGTTGCCGACTCAGCTTGTACTCGCATCCAATACTAAACGGAACAGGCAGGTAAAGCAGGCGAATGACGACTTCATACACCATCTTGTACGCATAAGTAGTGTGAGTGAAACTACTGCTCAGCGTACGCCATCGACACGAAGATCCTGCTCGGCAAACGCAAGACTTCCGCCCATCATCTTCGAGACGGTATTTACCTTGTGCCAAGCCTGGCCTCGGAGCCAGTCAGAGCAGGAGCCACAATCGTTGTGTATGCAGGGGAGGCTCGTTGCCGTGGCATCCAAGCTTTCTGTCAAACTCTTTTTCTCGCAGCCCGTCAATGGCAACACAAGGCAGCTGAAAGCAAGCTAACTAATGCAAGTGACGCAACTCAAAACTGCAAACCAGCTAATAGCAAGGCGAAATACTCGACTACCGTCAGTGTCTCTTGACGCCTTTTCGATTAAAAGGTCATTGTCTTGTTGCCCTCATAGTTCTTCCTTGTTCCAAAGACACCACCTTTGTTGACGTCAGCCCAACGCCAACCGCATTACCAGGCCGCGCATGACTATTGTCACTTTGTTTAAATACGTGCATTGCCTGTGCATAAAGCGTCGCACTATCAGTGTCCAAAGCGACCAATACAAACAATGTAAACACAAATAAACGTTTGTCCGCCCTGCTTAGTCGGCTTCTGCCCCCGCCAAGGCCATACCCTGGCCCGTGCACAGCCTCCAAACCCTCTGCAGATCGCCTAACCTGCACGTTGCCCCGACAACAACACCCGATCGTGCAGGGGGAGGGGCAGTGAAACTCTGCCGATAGCGCCTGCCGTGTTTACATTCTGAGAGCTTCGCTCTTGCCCGCATAGTACGTAGTATACAAATGTTCAACATCCACTTGTATCTCGCTTCGTCCTGTACTCGTAGCTTCATTTCTCGCCGTTTCTTTCCTCTGGAATTCATCCCCCCGTTTCCTTCAACCGCCTTCTTTTCGTTTCTCCTTTTTTGCGCGCCGGCGTCGTATGCAACTGCCTGCAGCAGCATCTGTGCCTGTCACCAGCATTCTTCCCGACTGTCTCTTCTCTTATCGTCCTTTTTCACCTTCTCTCGTTTTATTTCCAGAAAGCATAAACAACCTTCTCCTTTTTACTTTTCCAGCATCATCACCGTGTCCTTAACGCCGGGAATATCCATTCCTGAAACTCATTTCTGCTCTCTGGCCTCCCGCCGACCTCGTGGGTGTCGACTGACCGCCGTCTTTCTTCTACATTCTTTGTGCCTGGCTAGTATCTGCTATCGGTCGCCTGATCGGCGTCTCCATTTCCAAGCCAAAAAAGCGGTAGCCAAACAGCATAACAACACAGCATAACACTGCGCTCTGTTGCTTGCTCCCGCTCCGGAGCCTGAGCTACTCTCCTTGTCTGGCCCTAGTGCAGACAGAACATGTCTTTTGCTGAATCGGTATGTTTCTTCTCCCTTTTGTTCATTTCCTTCTCGCTGACTGTGCCAAGGTGTACCCCCTTCGCCTGACCAAAAGCAACACCATGGCTTCGCCCACCAAAAAGAGCAGCGCCATTCCGCGGCCCTTGTCTGAGCTCTCGCCGTCGGAGAAGCGCCAAAATTCGCCCAGCTGGAACCAGACATCAAAGGTGTGTTATGCTTTCTCCCTCTGATAATCTTCCCATACCTGCGAAAACCTGCTCTGACACTGCTAGAAACCCGGCAAACACAACGACTCCTCGCCCTTCCAGTCCTCACCGCTAGACGCCACCACGTCACCACGCCTTTTCTGGCAGAATCGCAACGGCTTCAGTTCGGAAAACAGCTTTGGCACTCGTTCCGGATCGCCCTCGCCCACCCGTCGTTCTTCCATTGAGCGTCTCCAGAAGGCTTCTCGTGTCAAGAACAGCAGTATCCTCGCGCTCGAGCAGAAGAACGAATACGATCCCACCAAGATCCCCCGCATCGAGCGTCCTCTGGCCAAGGTCCAGCACAACGCCTACGGCGGTCTTGGCGTTGCCGGCTTGCGTTCCGGCCCGGCCGACAACAAAGGCCACCACCGCAGCGAGAGCAAGACAGACGTTTTCTACGGCGAGACCAAACCATCTTCTGCCACCTCGTCGCCCCAGCCGCCGCCACAGCAGCTGATTTCCCATACACGCACTGACTCGACTTCTCCTACCACCCGAAAGGACGGCGGCTCGCCCATGAAGTCTTCTCTTTCCAGCCGTTTCCGGTCCAGTCGGGACGAGGCCGACGAGTACGACCCCACTGCGCCCATTGGCCACTTTGAGCTGCCCCAGGGCAGATCGCTGCACCGCCATGCCAAGAGCGTCACCTTTGACGCCGCTCCGCCGCAGGTCAATGAATATGAAATGGCCACACCCGACCTGTCCTCTATTGGCTCCAACTCCCGCGACGGCAGCTATGACTCCGAGGAGGATGAGGACGACTACGATGACTACCACTTTTCCGGAGGCGACAATTCTCTGCAGGAAGATAGCTTTGACGCTTCCCTCGAAGACACTGTCAAAACCCCCGTCGTTGGGCCTGAGGACTGGCGACAAGACACGCCGGAGTCGCAGCACCGCATGCATCCTGATGACGTTTTTACCAGCAGCCCCATGACGGACGCTCGACCGTCGTCGTCCATGGGCCATCAGGATGCCAGGAGAGCCTCCAGCTCCAGTGCAGAGCATAGACCGCTCCCGCCTTTACCCGGCCAGCTGGCTCTCGGACCGCCCTCGCCTTCCGGCCTTGCTGCCACCGCAGATCGCATGATCGGCGGTAGTCTGCGTGGTCTACCCTCCATGTCAGCGGCTGCCGCATCCAAGGCGGAGATCCAGAACATTGGCCACAGCAAAATGTCTCTCGAGGAGCGTCTTCGTCTGATGATGCTGTCCGACGATGGCAAGTCGGCAGCTGAGCAGCAACGGGAGCGCCGCATGCGTCGCGCTGGAGCCCGGGATAGGGACCGGCCGAGCAGCCAGACGCCTGAGCCGGAAATCTTCCGCGACAAGACACCCTCTGTTCACGAGGGCGAAGAGGACACGACCGAGGACATTTCCGGCCTGGAAGAGTATAGATTGCCACCCCGCATCTCGCGTGAGTCCATTATGCGCAGAGTCAATGGCGGCGCTGGCGGCGGTAACAACGTGGCCGGTGGGCTAGGCCTGGGTCGGGAGTCCGGCTACCAATTCTCCTCTCCCGCTCCCGAGCGCATGTTGACAATGGATCCTGATGTTCCCATTCCCAGCACTGAGCATGACGATGAGTTTAGCGTTCTCAGCGATGACAGCCTAGTTGGCCTCGGTGGGCACGATATGGATGCCGGGAGCATTCGTGACAAGAGCCACGATAGCCACAATGACTATGATGACCACGACGAGCAAGATGACCATGAAGATTACGCAATGAACAATGAGCATCACAGCCACAATGGTGAGGATACGTCGGCAAGCGACTATGGCGACGAAAACGCCACGCAGCTCCAAAATGGCGATCTCGACAGGGCTGCCACTCCTCGCGCCGTCTCCCCCTTGGAAGATGATTGCATTGTCGGCGACGACGCGGGACATGGCGCATCTCAAGTGTCGGCTCGTGTGTCTCCGGAAGAGGAGGAGCCTCAGCTGCCTGAGATGCCCAAGCAAGGCATAGTGGCCACCGAAGCACAGCAAGGTTCCACGGAGCGCGAGCAGATGCAGCGGCCAACCACACCAGAGCAGAAGAGGAAGTCACTGCCTGCCGTGCTGTCAAAGCCGGAATACGATGGCACAGGCTGGGGTGACGACGAGGAGTATGAGGAAGAGCCGGGCACTCCCGAGTCTGTCATCCATCACCCGGTCGAGGAAGAGGAGTCTGACGGCGAAATGTACGACGAAGACGAGTACTACGAAGAAGAATCAATGCAAGAAGAGCCTGTGCGGGAGTCGCCCGCCGTTCCCGAGCAGATTGCGACGATCAAGTCGTCCGGGTCGAAGCTGAAAACCCGCCTGTCGTCTACGCCTTCTGATCTTGTTGCTATGCGTGAAGCCCGCCGCCAAGTGAGCCGTGAGGTTCCGGATGTGCCGCCGATTCCAGAGCGGCATCGCAACCGTCTGTCGCGGGATGTGGACGCTGAGATGATCGCCGCCAACGTTGACGGGGGCGATTTCCTTGATCGCCACCCAAGCTTCAAGAACCGCAGCCTTACGCTGGACCTGGACATTGGCCTCAGTCTGGACAAGGATTTTGAACGAGTGATTGAGACACAAAAGGTGGCTTTTGACAACCTTGCATACCCGTCCGCGATGACGACCCTCTCGAGACCAGTGTCTCTCTCCCAACAAGTGCCAAGTGACAAGTGTTCACGACCGGACGGAAACATCCATGTGGATATGCCTCAGCATGCTAACATTTCTTCTCGCAAACAGCGCGGTTATCTGATGCGGCAAAACACAAAGCTTGTCGCGGCCAGCGATAAGGATTGTGAAGATCCTTATGGCCGTGGCGTGCGCTCTGCCGGAAACTCGCCGGTCAAAAGCAGCCGCCCACAGTCATGGACGGTCGAGCCGTGGAACAGCCAAAACAAGAGCAAGAGCATCCGTAAGCGGGCGTCGGCAATGGGAGCGGTTCCTCCTCTCCCCGGCCAAGAGAGCAACGCCGCCGCATTGAATCCCTTGGCCGAGGAAGAGCTGGCGGTCGACGCCGGCTCGGAAGAAGGGGTAGAGCGAGGCCGACTCTTTGTCAAGGTGATGGGCGTCAAGGATCTGGATCTGCCCCTGCCGAAAAGTATGTTTTTCTCTTTCAGTATCGTGTTTTGTACAATGTGCAGCATGTGCTAACTTTGGACAGCGGAGAGATCGTGGTTCAGTCTTACACTGGACAATGGCGTGCACTGCGTGACCACAGCATGGCTGGAGCTGGCGCGGAACGCGCCGATTGGACAGGAGTTTGAGTTGTTGGTGCCCAATGAGCTGGAGTTCCAGCTGACTTTGAACGTCAAGTTGGAGAAGCCGGCGGTGGTGAGGGCGGCGCCGCAGTCTTTGCCCGCTAAGATTGTGCGGCCAAAGACGTCGACATTCAGCCGCGTGTTTGCGTCGCCCAAGAAGCGCAAGGAGATGGAGATGCGCTTCCGGGAAGAGGAAGAGCGGCAGGCGCGCGAACAGCGGGAGGCGCAGGCGCGGCTCCGAGTAGCACAGCAGCCGACGGCATATGATCTGCTGTCGCCGCTGGTGGCGGAAGACGGCAGCTTTGCAAGGGCGTATGTATGCCTAAAAGAGCACGAGTCACGATGCTATGGCCGGCCGGGTGTGGTGGACATTGCCTGCTTCAACGAGTGGGCGACGGAGGAGGCGGGCTTTGCCAACAGCGTGAAGAGCAAGCGTGGCGACGGGGCAGTGGTGCGCAAAGCGCCGTACAAGATTGGCAAACTGGAGCTGCAGCTGCTGTTTGTGCCGCGGCCCAAGGGCATGACTAACGACGACATGCCCAAGAGTATGAACTCGTGCATCCGCGAGATGAAGGCGGCCGAGGAGCGGCTGTCGCGCAATTTTGAGGGCCACCTGAGCCAGCAGGGCGGCGACTGCCCGGTAAGTGCATGTTGGGCGAGATGGTTGTGATTCGATGGAGAGCTCTACTGACCAGAACCAGTATTGGCGCCGGCGCTACTTCAAATTGGTGGGCACCAAGTTGACGGCATATCATGAGGCGACACGGCAGCCGCGTGCAACGATCAACCTGGCCAATGCCAAGCGGCTGATTGACGACCGGCGGACGCTCACTGAGAGAGAGACAACCGGCAGGAACGGGCAGCGTCGCCGATCAGCGTTTGCGGAGGAGGAGGAGGGCTACATGTTTGTGGAGGAGGGCTTCCGGATCCGCTTCAACAACGGCGAAGTGATCGACTTTTACGCAGACACAGCCGAAGACAAGGAGGCCTGGATGCGGGCGCTCTCAGACGTGATTTCGCGCGACAGCATGACCAGCGACGACGACATGACGGGCGGGTCTCGTGCAAAGGGCAAGTGGTGCGAGCTGGTGATGAAGCGGGAAGAGGCGCTGCGGAAACGAGCCGAAGGGCGGCGGGTCCACTCGCGCACGAAGAGCATGTATGTGTGAAACGGGAACAAGAAGGAAGGGGAAAGGGAGTGGGAGTAACTGTTGTTGCTTTTGTGTCTTTTATTGGCTTTATTGGTTTTACTGGCTTGTTGGATTTGTTGGGTTGAGCTGGGTTTTTTTTGTTTTTGGCCCGGGTCCGTGGCTTGTGCCTTGCGCTTCTCAATTTTTTTTGTCGACACATTTCTATCCCTTGACCCTGATATCCGGGCCTCTCTTTCTGCGAGGGTACCATGGAGCCTCCAAGACGTGCTGGTGCAGTGTGTAATATGGCAGCGCCTCCAAGACGTGCTCTGTGTAGTATGACAGGCGCGTCATGGGTGAGCCTCGTTCCAGGCGATGCAGTCGGCGAGGGTGACGCCGCTGCCACCAAAGCAATCGAGCGCGCTGCCAATGGTAAGATCGACGCGGCCGGCGCTGAGCTGCTGCACGTGGGCCAGGTCGTCAAGGCTGCGGGCGCCGCCGGCGTAGGTGATGGGCAGCGGCGACCACTCGGCCAGGCACTCGACCAGCTCGGCGTCAATGCCCTGCTGCAGGCCCTCGACGTCGGCGGCGTGCACGAGGAACTCGCTGCAGTAGGGCGCGAGCTGCTCGAGCGTGGCGCGCGAGAGGTGCATGTCGGTGAGGGTCTGCCACTTGTGGATAGCGACGACCCATTGGGGGGGGGAGGGGGCAGAAGAAGAGGGGGAGGCGGACAGGCGGCGGCAGCTGAGATCAATGACGAGGCGGTTCTTGTCGCCGCCGAGGGCCGCAAGCAGGGCGTCGAGGCGCGGCTGCGAGAAGCGGTAGGTGGCGGGCGCCGTGGCCTTGTCGCCGTGGACCTCTTCAAAGAGAAAAGAGGTGACAATGACCTTGGCCGCGCCGGCCGCCACCCAGGCAGCCGCGTTGCCGTCGTGCAGGCCGCCGCCCACCTGCAGACCGCCGGGCCAGGCGGCCAGCGCCTCGCGGGCGGCAGCCTCGTTGGCCGGGCCGCTGCCGAGCAAAATGACGTGCGCGCCGACAAGGCCGTGCTGGCGATAGAGCTGGGCAAAGTAGGCGGGCGGCTGGGAGGCGACAAAGTTGGTGCGCAGGGCACCGGCGTTGTCGGGGCGGTCGGACAGCGTGCCGCCGACAATCTGCTTGACCTGGCCGGCGTGCAGGTCGATGCAGGGGCGGAAGCGAGTCATGGCGGGCGTGGCAGAGTAGGGAGGGCAGGAGACAAGAAGGAAATTGAGGGTAAAACGTCGCGGGGCTTAGTCAGTGGCGTGGATCGGCAAGGCTTTGAGTTCTGCCGCGAAAGCTAAAAAAAGTACTTGACCGCCTTTATTTATTTTGGGACGCTTCTGCCACCTCTTTTGTACAAACACACACTACACCACATCGATCGAACCATGGCCGTCCTGGGCAAGAGGAAAAAGTCAGAGGCGACCCGGGTCGCGGCCAAAGACGTGGAGGATGCGCAGCAGGCGTTGCGGCGGCATTTTGAGGCGCAGTTTAAGCCGCTGCCGGCCAAGCTGGTCGCGGCCCGGCGGCCAGACGAGAGGGCAGCGGCCACGGGCGGTGCCGCCATTAGCGAGGACGAGAGCCAAGACGAGTCCGATGAATGGTCTGGTCTCGACGACGACGACGACGACGACGACGACAAAAACCACGTCGAAGTCGCCGACTACAGCCAAGACGTGGCCGGTGCCCTCGGCACCATGACGAAGCAAGAGCGGAAGCTGTATCTGGTAAGTCTCTGGCTCTTGCCTTTAGCGTCTGCTTCTACGGGCTCACACCCTAGTCTTCACGGCCGCCGGCTTCGTTTGATTTGGCGGCGGCCGCCAACCCCACGGCCGCCGCCGCCGCTGCCGACGACGACGCCGACGCCGCCCCCGACAAGGACGCGCGCGAAATGCTGGCCAACGACTTGGCGCTGCAGCGCCTGCTGGCCGAGTCCCACCTGCTGACGTCGGCCTTTTCGGCCACGCTGCACAACAACAGCGCCGGGGGCGGCGGCGGCGCCGCCACCATTGCCCGCCTGCAGAGCCAGCGGCCCTTTGCCGCGGGCCGCGTGCGCCAGCGCGCCACCGACCTGCGCCTCCAGGCCGCTGCCGCCGCCACCACGGCCTCGTCGGCCGGCCGCAGCGCCGCCGCGCGCCTCTCTATCGGCTCTTCCCCTTCCACCATTTTTGCCCAGTCCAAGATGCCCATGGCCCAGCGCAAGGGCATGGCCGCCGCCGCCGCCGAGCGCGAGACCCGCCGCCGTCGCGAGGCCCGCGAAAGCGGCATCGTGCTCGAACGGCCCGCCGCCGCCTCGGCCGCGGTTTCCCTCTCCCGCTCGAAATCAAAACGCCGCGTCCGCGACGTCGGCGCCCCGGCTGTCGGCCGCCTGCACGGCTCCTCAGAGCTGCGCTTGCGCGACCGCGACGTCCAGGCCATTGTCGGCGGCGGCGGCCGGGGCGGCAAGGCCGGCGCACACAAGCGGCGACGATAGCCCTCGTCCATCGTGCCTCCACCGTGCTGCTCCTCCTTGGCCGCTTCTATCTATACGTCTACCTATATATGCTACCTTGCCTTAATGATACCCATTCATACTTTCTGTCTGGCATAGCCTCGGGGAAAGGAGAGAATGAACAATACTACAAATTTTACAGCTGAAAATCGCACAGCTATCATGTCCAAGCCTGTCTGCGCTGCAAAATCACAGGACCAAGCGTTCTTCATTTGTTTTGTTTTTATTGATTTTTAAAGGCTAAGACCCTTTCGGGCCAAGAATAGGTAACAATCATCCAAAAAGGGCATCTTCTCAGCGCTCACCACGAGAGAAGGAATGCCGAAACGAGGTTATATATACAGTGCATAGCCTTCGCTTTCCATCCGTCCTCCTTTTCCTTTCCAAATCTGATATCTCAGATGTCCCTCACGGGCCATACCGTGACCCTTCCAGATCATTTCGGTCCTTTCCCCTCTATATATCTGTAGGAACCGATGAGACGCACTGTCAAGAAAAGCAACGGGCAAATGCAGAAGAAAAAAAATGTGTCAAAGAAATGAAGAAAGTGCACTGCCGCATAAAACAAAAGCAAACGCTCTCGAAAGTCATGTCCCGTTATGAAAGGAGCCAAGATTCCCGAGGAAGGAACCAACAAAGGGGTAATAGAAGAAGAGAAAAAAACAAAAAAAAGAAGAAAAAAGGAGATACTAGTAACAAAACAGCATCAACACGGAAATATATGATAATACACAAGTCGCGCAATCGACAAAGTTCACAGAGTATGACTTTTACATCATTCCGCTGGCGTTGATAGGTTGAGGTTGGCTCATGGTCATGGGCATGCTAAGCGTTTGTAGGCTGTTGAATGTCGACGTCTGGGCCATGGTGGAAGGACTGCTGTTGGCAGCAGATGTGGATGTCATGCCGTTGCCAACCGAGTTGAGCGGACCAGTCATGTAGCTGCCGGTCTCCGACGTCGGTGACGTTTCCTCAACCGAGCCCAGCTGGTCTTCACCAGAGTACTCCTCGTCATCCTCGCCCGAGAGAGGGAAGCTAGACTCGCCGCCTTCGCTGCGATCGTGTGTCCGCTTATGTCTGATATAGGTTAGCCATTTGTGCCCATTCTTCGCAAATTGTCCACTTCGAAACTTACTGTGCGAGGTTGTCCGATCTTGAGAAGGCCTTGCTGCAGTACGGGCAGATGTAGGGTCTTTCTTGTGTATGCGTTCGCACATGTCTGTCAACAGTCAGTCAGTTAAGGCTCTGCCATTGTACTTTCCGCCGTCAGCGGGAAGGCGTCTTCTTACCGCTTGAGATGCTCGAGGCGCTTGAACAGGCGGCCACATGTGGGAATGGGGCAAGAATGAGACTTTTGCGGGTAGGGACCAAGTTCCATCACAGTGGCCGAACGAGCTCTCCGCACAACATTGGAAGCGCCTGTCGGCATGGGGCGGCGGTGGTCGTCCATCATAGCATGGCTATGGGACATTGGGCCCTCCTCTGGCAGTGGTGGGAAATCCGAATGCTGTAGGGCCATGGGGTTCAGGCCAGGGCTGCCCTCTACAGTCGACAGCGGCGTTCCATGGCGCGACATGTCAAGGAGCTCCTTGTGCTGCTGGCTGGTGAGCGACATGCCGGAGCTGCTGTAGGTCAGGCCGGGCGGCGAGTTGTCCAGCGACTCGTCGCCTTCAGCAACAGGGCCGACAGACACAGAAACAGAGCGGCGCAGGTCAGACGGGCGATGCGCAGCCGACGTGACGGCGGCAGCAGCCATGGCAGACATGCCCGGAGGGATGGAAGAGCGGCGCCTACGCTGCTTGTAGGTCGGAGAGCCCTCGATGACAGAGTAAACGTTGTTGGTGCCATAGCCACGGGAAAACTGCGGTCCCGCCAGGTTGGTTGGCGGCAGCTGCATCATTCCGTGAAGGCCAGATACGGCAGCGTTAAGATGGTCAGGAATGGCGGTGTAGAGGCCGGTCTCCTCGTTGGCAATGTAAGCCGGCTCGGCTGTCATGCCCGAGGCCAGCTGCGGCGGGGTCAGCGGCTCGAAGGAGATGCCGCGGTTCGCGTAGTCATCGTACTGGGCGGACTCAAAAGACGGCGCCGGAGAGTACTCAAGACCGTACGCCGGCATGGAGGCGTGGCGCTGGTGCGCAGCCACAGGGACACCGTTTTGGTTGTACTGCACGCGAGCATAGTCAGTCTCACGCTTGACCATCTGATGGGCAAGCGCGGGAGCCATTTGCATGGTCGCAGTGGAGAAGGGAACCATGGCATCCATGCCATCGGACAGAGGGGCCATTGACTGCGGAATCATCTGCGGCGGCGGCATCGCCTCCATGGCGCGCATGACGGGCGAGACGTTCTGCGACTGCGGGAAAGGCACCTGCTGGGCGCTAAAGGACGACGTGTTTGCCTGTTGGGCCTTGGTGAGCTGGTCGTAGAGCGACTGCGACGAGTCGTACTGGAACGACAGCGCCGGCTCGCTGACGGCGACAGTGGTGGCTTCCTGGCCCATCTTCTCGCGCTTGAGGTCGCGCTCCAGCGCATCGAGAAACAGACGATCGTGGGGCACGCTGTACCAGTAAAACACCTTTTGCTTCTTCTGCGTGCGGATGCAGTTGTTCTTGTACAGAAAGTCCAGGAAGGCGCTCTTGGGCTCCTCCAGGGAAGCGTCCGTGCCAGATTTGAGATTGCGCAGATCAGAGAAGATGCCCTCCTCAAACTTCTTGGAGTTCTTCACTGGTCGGCCGAATGCTTGGAAGCGGAAGGACAGACAGCGCACAATGTCGGTGCCGGAGATGTGGAAAAGGCTATTCCAGAGGACACAGGACACATATTCGCCCGTCGGCAGCAGGAAGCGGCGGATGTATTGGTCTGGTTGCCAGTTGACGGGTGCCGAGATGAGAAAGTATTTCACTGTATTGTTAGTCTCAGGAGAGCAAACACGTACGGTGGCGAACTCACGGTTGTCGACTTGTTGGAGCGCGACCTGAGCATCATGTGGCAAGGCCTGCTGAGCCTCTGTGCTCAGCATAAATGTCTCTGGCTTCTGAGGTGCCATGGTTGCGTGTTGTGAATACATGATGCAAACTGCCACAGGTGGACTTTGGAATAAAGCAAGGAAATAAAAGATTGGACGGCCGGTGCTCTAGACGCGGCGAAAAGATCAGGCGAAACAATTAAACAGAAATGGATGGGCTTCCGTAACACGGATATCTTATTTGCGAAATTGACTTGGTGAACAAGAATCCGGGTGTTGGACAGCGGCGAGGCGGAAATGTGAAATCAAATGACAAAAGGAAAGAAAGGCGCGATAATGGAATGCGTGTGAGAGGCGCTGCCCCTGTGTTGGTGTGTATGTGTCGGTCAAACGTATGTAAACCTCCGATATCCAGAAGGGGAGGGAATCAGCGCGAGCGCGTGGGTTTGATTTGCGTGAAAGCAAAAGCGAAGGAAAATGAGAAGCAGCGAAGAGCGAGCCTATGCTGTGTTGTGTGGTGTAGGAGGTAAAAGCGTCGAGTCCAGCCCGAAGATTGTGGGAGACGGATAGTGAGCGAAAAGGAGGAGCCTCTGCAAAGGACGGATGGAGTGCACTTCTGCCAGCAAGAGTGTCGAAAAGGAAGTGCCAATAATAGCACTTGTAGTGTGGGTGGGCCGGGTGATGATGGCGTCGCCCACAATGAGAATAGGAATAGGTTGAGAGCCCAGATGAGCTAAGCGACGACGGGGCGATGTGACGATGCGATGTACCGGCAGCAACGATTCAAAGTTACTCGGCGATGCAACGCTCAACAGGAGCAGATGCGGAGACAGAAAACGGGAATTTTCCGACGATGGAAGCGCATCAAGCAAGCGGAAGAAGGCGGTAGAGAAACGTTGGGGAGACCGGCGGGGTTCGATCGACGAAGCTCACGAGGTGCGACAAATGGTGTCTCGTAAGGCGGGCGATTGGGTCGATGTTTGTGGATGAGGCCGTCTCTTTGGCAGTCGAGGTCAACTGTAGGCCTGTCGTCAAGGAGGATGGGTGAGAGAGATGTGCCCTTCAAGGGTGATGTATGGCCTGTATGTTGTTGAAGAAGAAGCAAAAAAATGCCAATTTGTCAAAAAGGGGGTATTTTTGCTTTAGAAAAAGGCTGTCCAAAAAGGCTCCGTTTCGGAAGCTTTAGCAGGGGAAATGGGGACGGGAATGTCGCAAACCCTGGGCAGAATGGAAAGAATCAAGATATAGATTGGAAATGGAAGATGTGAATAGAAACAACAATGGCGCACACTGGCTGGAAATCAAAAGTGAGGGTGGAAGAGAAGCAGAGGCAGAGAAAGGAGGGGAAAAGGAGAGGGGACCTCCTTGCACACACAACACGCGATGGTGACGAGAGAGGAAAAGGAAAGAGAAGGGAAAAGGAGGAAAAGAAGGAAGACTTTCAAAAAGGCAAGCCTTTGAGGGGGGGCGACGGGGAGAAGAGGTGGGTTTATGGATTTTGGGCTGGAGGCAAGAGCGAGCAGCGACAGCGACGGTAGAGAGGCAAGAGCCACGAGCAGACAGGGGGGTGGGAGAAGGAGCGAAGGAGACAGGGCAAGAGCGAAGAACAAGAACAACGTGGGTGGGCCCTTACGATGGGAAACGCCAGGGTTGGGTGGCTACTAAAAAGGAAGGCCCCGGGCAGCGACCGGGGTGTGGATGCGCGAGCGAGAGAAGCGACAAGCGGTGGTGAAGTGTGGTGGAGTGGGACGGACCAGGATGGTCGGGTTGGGCAAGAGCACCTAGCACCGCGGCAAGGGAGCGACAAAGTACATGTAAGTAGGGATTGGCAGCGCGTGTACTTGTAGGCCGGAAGGTACTCCGTACGATGGAATTCGGAGGGCGTTGGTTGACCCTTTTTATTACAATTGATATTATTATTCTTTTCTTTGCAGAGGGCAAATGCTCAAGGGAAACGGTAGAACGTGGCTTGTGCACAGAAGTTCAGGTGGACCACGAGCTGTCTATTCCTCTTTATGCACTGGGTCGTATCTACGAGTGTACGACCTGACAGTGCACTACACTACTTCGTATTGCAATCGTTATGGCAGATATCAAGTATGCAACTCTGCATAATACCACGTAAAACGGAAAAGGGCGGCAAGGCATCCGCGGCTTTCTTTTTGTGATTTTGTGCTCAACGAATAATGCCGGTATGTTTGTTTATAAAACCACTGGCCAAAGCGACGATGCAAGGGTCAGGCGATCACCAAAAGGGCCGGGAATTGAGAGACGCGAGGGGATAATAAACAGCGTTGTGTACAAAGCAGTTAGTGCAGTATAGTGTAGCATCAATGTACATAAAAGCCGGAATATTACAAGTAGCGGTACCTGTAGCGTAGCGGCAGCGCCCCGGCAACAAATGAAATAAACAACATAAAGAGCCTGCACTCTGAGGCGAAAGCGCCAAAAATGTCCCAGAGCACACTCAAGCTCCACTGTGTGCAAGTACAAAGTACTCGCTCTTGTCTAAGACAGCGTTACTGTTGCATTCCGGGCTTCCCTCTGCGAGCTACAACGAGCGCTATCGACGCTATGGCTGCCATGGGACGCTATCAACGGCTTGCGCAGGGCCTTGCCATAATTTCCGCTCTCCTGACCGGTGCAGGGCAAAAGAGATGAGCTTCGGGGAAAGGCAGGCCTGAGGCTCGCCGTTGGCGTTGTGACCCCTTTTCTTAGTGCCGCCGAGCAGAGTGCTCGCCGTAAAACCGTTAAAGCACGGCGCTATTAAGCACTGCGCTATTGATTACTTACTGCCTCGCAGCAGAGACTGCCATTAGCTAATTAAACACGGGCAGAGGAAAGCTATGCGCATTGCGCTGTAGTGGGCCCTGCCGAAAAAAGGAACAATCACGCCGTGGCGAAAGCGCGACCCAACCGCAAAAACTTTGTGCACTGCACTAGCTAGCAGCAAGAGGGGCCGACCTTGTCATTTTGAAACGCGCCTGGCGCAGTGCTTCAGAATCAGGTAGGGGGTGTCTAGGCGCACTTACCTCGGACGGTCTAGCGCCCACCGGCGCAGATAAGTGAGTCTCTTCAAGAACGCAGAGTCGCGCATGACTGCTGAGTTGAGGCACATTTTCATGCCGTTTCTGTGATGCGCGTATTGATAGGCAGTGAGAGGCAGCGAACTCGTCCTACGTTTTCTAGTGTACCCCGTCCGAAGGGCAGGCAGGATCCAGGTGCACTATGCTACAAGACCCCTTTTTGTGTAAGCTGGCATTCGTGAGAGGCAAAAGGGCAAAAACGCCGCAGAATCAACCACATCGCCAAACAACAAATGACGCTCAAAGTACACTTTACTGGGCGCAAATAACGAGCACCTTTCGACCCTGATCCTCGACAAGTGCAACCTGCGCGCCACCTTCTTCTTTGGCTTTCCTGCTGCAGCGCCGCCGACCAATCATGCGCAACGTGCCAACGGCTGCAAAAGGTTCGTGCATACGACCTACAGCCACTGCACGATAGGCTTATTTATAGCTCAAGACACATACGAACAAGTGTTTACACGACTGCCGTGGCCCGCCTGCCGTGCCTCGTAGGCCAACCACCCGCCTTGCTCTCTTCCGCAGCCTTTGTCGGCCATTTCTGGCCAGTAAATTTGCCCAGTCTTTGTGGACAAAATCTGTCCGTCTGGCTCTGGCATGACCAAGGGAAAGAGACCCGATCGGCAGCAGTGGGGGTCGGCCAGAGACTCTTGTCGAGAACATTCGGACTAGGCCAGCACCTCGTTTGATCTTCCCCGCCTACCCGTATGGCAACTCTGAAACCTGGGACTGCGTGCTCGGGCCTCTCGAGAACATAATCGTCGAGTTTGCGCTGGAAAGGGAGTAAACAGCCTTGGCCGCTGCTGATGGCGTAATAGCCCCGGCGTCTTGCCCTCTTTCGGACAGAGCAGGCGAGATGCCGATAGAAGACGACGAGAAGAGCCAAAAATAAACCGGCAGTATCAGCCACCCAAAAAGACAGACGTCGTGGCTGGCTTGCCTGGGCCTCGCTTCTCCGGCTGCAAGACTCCTGTGCTCATTTCACGCCGTGTCGTGCGACCAGCGCCAGCTGTGAAGAAGACAAGAGAACAGCGTCTTTGCCTGGCCGAGCACTTTGTTGTGCTGCCTGCCGCTGGAGTGGTGCCGGCCCAGTGACGGGCCTGCATCGACGGCCAGCGCCGGCAAAGGACCGGGGGTGCCTTTGCTCCCCAGCCTTTTTGTTTATGCCTGCACTGTGAGACAGTGTTTCCATAATACGGCCAATATATGGCAGTGCGAATCATGGAAGTGCCACGATGGCCAAGCGTAACCCATCTCACGATATCGACGCAACCCCGCATCTCTGCGAGAGTGGTGCTGTAAACCTTGTTCTCCTTCTTCTTTGCACACCTGAAGACGGCCCACTCCAGCTGGCCCATGATCACGCAAACTGCCATTAGATCACAAAGCCAAGGCTGCCACGGCCTCCACCGCCAGAGCGCGGGCGCTTGCCGTTGTTTCATCGTGCAGAGGGCTTATTCGTTCTTCACCGGAATCGTTACGACAGCCACGTTCTATCCATTTTAACGCTGATAGCTAAATCGCAGCGAGTCATTCGCCACCTGCTCTGAAATAAGAGATATAATCGAAATAAGCATATTGCACACCGCAGACCGCCGCAGCTCGTGCCGCTTTGCGCATCGCGGCGCCAATCACCAGACGCTACAGGCTGCACTGTGCTGGCATGCACAAGCGTACCAAGTGCGTATCGCCGCCTCGGAATGGAAAACAAAATAAAAATAAATCTGCGGCACGCTAAAACGGGGGAAGAGGGGTCAGAGCAGAGATCTTCAAGCCGCTGATTGGCTGTCTCAGAACTTCTGAGGAGCCTAGCGTCGTTTGTGTGCGTCTCCGTTTTTTCTTTGGTTTATTTTTGCTACATCCATCGCTCTGTAAATCCTTGGCTCAATTTTGCGTCTTTCGCATCAGTCACGAGTGTTGCTTTACAGATGAACGTTTTGGCGCCAACAGAAATAGAAACTGGCTACTGCACTCAATTGGCTTTAATGTCACTCGGACGGCATGAAAAAGGAAGGGAAAAGAGGCCATTACCCAATAAATGACAAACCTTGTGGAAAATTGTGATACAATCTGGCCTTCTGCTTCTAATGGGCAAAAAGATAGACAGCCAGTGCTTGTGCCGTTCAGATTAGGTTGGCGATTGCAGTTATGCTGTTTGCCGACGGACTTGACCGTTTGCATTCCAGAGAATTCACATGGACCTGAACTCAATAGATGTGCTGATCTTTGGCCGGGCAGGGCGATCTTGCTGATCATCCATGGCTGCTCTTATTCTACATTGAACGTGTTTCTTTGTTTTGCGAGTACTTTTGTAGACGCTATTTGTACTCACTAAATCAATTATACTTACATAGTCATACTTCGTTTGATGAAATACTGACTAAGCCGGGAAGAAGACTGGCAGTTTCTTTGAAACGCGCGCTGGACCGCCGGCAAGGTTCTTTACTGATGTGTCCAGCGCTGCAGAGATAGCAAGGCTTTTTCATCGCAAGACTCTTCCACTAGTGTTCACGTCAACTCGAAATAGCATCAACTCCCGCAAGACTCCGCAAAAAAGGCCGTGATTGTGCATCTGAAACGAGAGCGAAAGGCGCAGAAATTCAAAGAGGAAAGGCGGGATGACGGAAAAGTAGCGAATTAGGCCTAGGGAAAAAAGAGGGTGCCCTAGTAGCGTTTTAATGAGCTGGATCGATCGTGTTCGAGTTTGCGGGATTAGGCCATATTTGATTTCTTTTCAGTCTTTTTCTACATATAATTTGTACTCCTTTGTTTTCTTTGTTTTTCTCATTTTCAACGGCGCTCTGCTAATGACCCACTTTATACAAGTCACGCCGCCAAGCGTGGCCTATCATTGGTGTGCCTGGAGTGGGGAGTTAATGCCTTGCCGGTGCTGTGCCTAACAGCGGGTTTTTCTGTGATGTAGTCTTTTCGTACTGGTGATTGCTTGTGCATCACCGCCGGCTCGGTCACGGAAGCATCGCGCCGCCACCGTTTGCTTTGTAGCCGCATAACTTGTCCGTTGCTTTGATTTCCGGGTTTTATCAGGTCGTCTGGCACTGCCATTTCTCTGACTGTCTTGACTTGTTCCTCTTAACTTCTTCTCCTTTTCCCGATCGGGCAAGCTCTTTTTCGCGTTTGCAAACAAACGGGCGCCGCTCGGACGTGTATTTACAAATAGCCCGCTTGAAATACTACGCTGACTTGGCAACAGAGCTCTGCAAGGTGACAAGTGCTCAACCCCTTGGCAGGGTCCTGAAACAAGTCGAATTAAGCAACCGGTGGTACTCGATGGAAAGATTTGTGTTTCTCTTTGATTTCGGACACAAAAGTACTCTTTACGGATAACGGACTGAGACAACGAGTATGTAGTACGACAGGGAGCAAGGACAAGACAGATTGCGGGATTTTCAAATCAAAAGGTAGTGTGAATACAAGGAGTATTTGCTTTGGATCGAAGAGGGCTGGACGGTCTGTTGGGCCTGTCACGGCCTCTTCCAGAAGCGCCGCCCATGACGGCATGGCAGGGGGAGGAAACAAAAAACGAGGAAACAGAATTGAGAAGACAGCAAGTAGTGCAGTGTAAAGACAAAAGCGGCAGATGGCAACTGATCCGGTGGCAAGGAAAAGACAGACCAATAGGATGGGAAGAATTGGAGACCGGCTGTAGCATCATGGCCGTCTAGTTATCTGTCTACCCCTGCTGGTTGTAAAAAGATTTATCTGATCTTGGCCAGTTGCCAGGAACTCTCCGAGACCGCCTGTCCAGGTCATTGGTAGAATAAAGGCCTTCCGGCCTGTGATGGGGCCAGGCTTTGTTTCTTCTGTCGCCGCCCCCCCTCTCCGTCTTTTGCTTTCTTCCTGCCTGTTTTCACATCACGCCGGCGCCTACGACGCATGTGGACAACGTACGTGTAAGCCGTATGGAACGGGAAATGGCATTCATGCTCGGCTTGCCTCACACCCCCCCTGCTGGATAAGTTTCATAGAGCATGCAGACGGACGGCAGAACATTGCAGCGGGAGGACGCCTTGCCCGGTGCCTGTTCTACAAGGTGTGCCCTGTTAAGCTGCGAAGACGTGTAAGGGCTGTTCTGGGTGGTGGTTGGCAAAAGAAATTCGCGTACCAAGAAGTCAAGTTAACTCGCTTGTATGTTTTGTGTTTGTAGTCGTATTGTTTTTGAATCTCGGCTGACGCTTCATTTATTGTTGATACAGTTCTTTGAATATTCATACATTATAAGAGACAATTACCGATAAAAAGCCCACCCTTTCCATAAAGATTCCGCTTTGGCCTGACCCGTCAAAGGTCGCTTTCATGCAGCCGCGTACTCGGAAAGAATCTTATCATGGAGTCAAAAGGTCCACTGTTTCAGGTGTAAGCCTGGTAGAGGTAGAGTTGTAGCAGCCCAGCGGCGTCATCGTAAGAGGGTGGATGACTGCTTTTCGTCTTCCTTGTCGGAGAAAAGGCCCCTTCCACAGGGCTGTGGCCGTCCATGCCTGGCCTGTTTCTGTATAGACAGGCGTGCGTACGTATGTTTGCCCATCAACATAGTGTAGTTTCAGATCTTTGTACATGCTTTACTCGGGCTCTTCCGAAAGCGAGAGCAAACAAGCCGGTATCACACTGTCCCCAAATAAATTAAAAGCGTAAACCGCCGAAGGAGTTGGGCCATGTCTCGGGGCCTGTAGAACAAGAGCCTGATTGCCCGATTACGTTGAGTGGTCGTTGATGCAACTGGTGTTGCGTAGTCGTTGGTGATATATCAGACTTTTAAAAGGGTTACTTTAAGGCATATTGATATAAATCGAAGTATAGCGACCAACCAGCAACATAATCAGAAAAGTTTATATAGTGTGTATTTATATTGAGTATCATCACCTTTTGTACTTGCTTGGACAAATTGAATTTTTGTTTCCTCGTTCCATCAATGCTTTTTCACAAATATTTGTTTTAAGCCTAGTTTACACTGCAAAGGAAAACCCGAGCTTGTCAAAAGCGTAAAAAAAATATTTTAAAAACCAACACATGCCCTACTGCTGCAAACTCTTCTCCAGTGCCTTGATGCCCTCGCGGACCTTGGGACAGTAGTGGCGGCGCAGCAGCTCGCCCTCCCAGACGGTGGTGGCAAAAGGGTTGCTGCCCTCGACGGACTCGCTCAGCGGCTGGTAGCGGCCGTCGCCCTTGCGCTCCTCCGTGTTCCATAGGGCGCTGATTTTGCGGCCGTGGGTGTGGGCCACGTCGTGCAGCAGGGCCAGCAGGGCCTGGGCGGACTTTTCGGGCACGTGAAGCGCAGTGGTCATGAGCTGCTTGGCAAAGGCGGCCAGACGCAGCGGCGGCACGGAGCGGATGTTGTAGGGGGGCAGGAGGACGGCAGTGAGGCAGCGGACGAGCAGGACGGTGGTGGTCTGGAGATTGACGCGAGCGTCAGAGGGGCCGGCCGGGGCCGTGGACGACGAGGCCTGGGCCAAGGACGGCAGCGAGTTGGCGCGCTGTTCAATGTCGGGGGCGAGGGCGAGGGAAAAGAGGCTGCGGAAGAGGTGGGTGGTGAAGAAGGAGAGGTCGAGGTGCAGGTCGCCTTTGGCGTTGTGGGCGTCCTGGCCGGCCAGCAGGGCGTAGGCGGTGACGGTGCAGAGCAGGGCCTCGCGGGTGGTGTTGCGGCCAGCGGAAAACGCGTCGTCGGCGTCGTCGTCGTCGGCATCGTCGTCGGCGGCCTCCTCGTCATCATCGGCGGCGCCGGCGGCGTCGCTGTGCCGCACCAAATCCTTGAGCGCCTCGAGCAAGTCGGCGAAAAAGTCCTGGTTGATCAGGTGAGCATAGCGGGCCAGGCCCTCGAGCACGGCGCCCATGAGATGGGGTGTGCGCAGCTTGAGGATGCGAAAGTAGGTGACAAAGACAATCTTGAGGGTCTCGGCCTGCATGCGGTTGCGCTCCTCGTGGCTGACAATGGCGTCGGCCTGGGCCATGTCGCGATCGAGGGCCTTTTGCTCCTTGAGACGCTTGCGGTCGCGCTTGGTGCGGAACTCGCGCTTCTTCTTGGCCAGCGGCGGCGGCGACGGGCCCAGGTCGACGGTGTCGTGCGAGGCCTTGCCGGAAAAGTCGGACAGGAGGCGCAGGTGCAGCAGCGTGTTGAGCACGCTCTCGTGCACGCGGTACTCGCGGGCCTTTATCATCTTGGCCAGCAGGGAGACGGCCTCCAAGGAGGGACGGCCCTCGTCGTCGTCTTCGCGAAAGAGCTTTTCGAGCGCCTGGCGGCACTGGTGGAAGGCGGCATCGGGGCGGCGGGAGCTCAGTTTGTGGACGAGGATGCGCAGCAGGTCCTCGCGAAAGTTGAAGTGGGCGACGCTGTCCAGCAGGGTGCAGGCGCACGAGAGGGCGACGTCGGCCAGGCTGGGGCCGGGACGGCGGGCGCTGGCATAGCCGGGGTGGCGGGCCAGGCGGCTCAGCGTTGAAAGGTAGGCCTGGTAGCCGACGAGCAGTGCGTGCTCATAGGAGCGCAGACGCCGCACCTCGGCCGACAGCTTTTCGCCCGGCAGGGCGTCGTGGGTGGAGCGGATGCGGTAGCCGGGGATGACGTCCTTGTAGACGGCCATTTGCGTCAGCAGACACAGCTTTTGCACGGCCAGCGAGGTCGACTGGGCGCCGACTTGGGCCAGGGCCTTGAACGCGCCGGCGTTTTCTTCCGGGTTCTCATTGAGCCGCAGCGCAATCTTGGCTAGCTCTTCCTGGGCGTTGCGGATCTGCGTGGCCTCGGACAGTGCCGGAGCCACGTCGGTGCCCTCGTCGCCCTCCTCGCTGCCGCCCTCCTCGTCGCCCTCCTCGTCGCCCTCCTCGTCAGAGACCTCGCTGTCGTCACTGTCGTGGCCGCCCCGCGACGGCGCCGGCACCACCTGGCTGACAAGGCCGTCGGTGATACGAATGGGCAGCTGGTCCGTCGGGCCCTGCTTCTTCTTGCGTTTGCCGGCCCGGTTTTCGTAGTCCTCCTCGAGACTCCAGTTGGCAGCACTGTGTAAAAAAGTCTTGTCAATGGGTTCTGACGCGGCGTCTGCGCCCGTCGAGCGAGTCTCGCGGGCGCCGACCTTGCGCCGTTTCGGCGGACGTGAGTTCATGGTGTGTTGGCGGAGATAGAGAGAGGAGACAGGTTGCAGGGACAAACGAGGTGGCCGTTGAGGTTTTCCTCGTCCGTCTGATGGCGAAAAAAAAAGTTACTAATCACTAGCGTCTGTTATCGGATGCGTGTGATTGGCCCGAAGTGGTATCGAGAAACGACCCACAAAAAAGTCTTGCCTTTGAAATTCAAAAAAAATTTACGGCAAGTAGCATCGACAACAAGGAAAATACAGCATCATCACCACGACACAATACAGCCCATCCTGAACACATCACACCACCACAGCCCATTGTGAACACACTACACGACAACAGATTGGGCACGCAGCTGCCATGACGTCTTCTCTTGCGGCGCAGCTGGCGCAGATTGCGGCCAAGTCCAAGATCTCGCTGGACATTAAGGCGCAAAAAGCCGCGCATGCGCAGTCACTGCTATTTGAGCCGCGGGTGGCGGCAGGCCAGAGCTTTTCGGCCGTGTATGCAGTGTGCCGGGACGGGTTCGACGAGCTGTGCCAGCTGGACGAGCGGTTCGGCGTGTTTGGGCAGACGCTGTTCAGCGCGCTGAGCGTGGACGAAGAACGGACGCAGCTGACGGCGGCGGAAAACGCAGAGTTGGACCGACGCATCGAGTCGTTTCTGCGGCTCATTGGGAGCAGGCTGCGGCTGCTGCCGGCGATTAAGAGCATGGAGTGGTTGATTCGGCGGTTTCGGTGAGCTTTGTTTGTGTTTTGTTTTTTTTGTTTTTTTGAATCTTCTTTTTGTTTTTTCTTTTCTTTTTTTTTCTTTTTCTTTCCCTTGTTTCTCCTTTATCTTTCCCCCCCTCTTCTAACCGCTAGAATTCACGAGTACAACACCCTCGCCCTCATCACCACCTTTTTACCGTACCACGGCATGCCCGCCTTTGTGACGCTCATGTCGATTCTGCCGGCACAGCTGCCGCACGAGTACGCGTTTCTGCGGCCCTATGTGCGGTCCCAGACGGCACCGCCGCGCGCGGCCATTGTGCAGCAGGCGGCGCAGCACTTTGAACTGGTGTCCACGCTGTCAGAGTACACGCTGGCAGCGGGTCGCGCCCAGCAGCACTACGCGGGTCTCGTGGCCTTTTGGGGCGGCGTGCTGACCGAGACGATCAACGCCATGCTGGACGCTGGCCGGTCGGGACGCCGCGCTCTTCAGGCGGCCAGCGACGCCGAACTGCTGCAGCGTGTCGGGCCCATTATCGGCGAGGCCCTGGTGCTGCGAGCGGCGCCGGCTGTGCAGCTCGCGGCTTACATGGCGGTGGCGGTGTTGGCGGCCAAGGCGACGACACTGAGCGACGCGGCGGTGACGGCACTGATGGAGCAGCTCGTGGCAGGTTGGGCCAGCAGCAGCAGCAGCAGCAACGACGGCAGCCACTTGGAAATCGTGGCCCCGGGCTTGGCTTGTCTGGCTATGCTGGCGCAGCGGCGGTCGGCCAAGCAGCTGTCGCAGCGTGTGGCTCGCGCGGTGCTGCGTGTGCCGGACGTGGCGGCGAGGCTCGTGGGAATGGCACAAAAGGGTCAGCGGGTGGACCGGCTGGCCAGCGGGCTGGTGCTGGCGTTGACGGAGCGGCTGGCGCGCAAGGCCGGCGGCGCCGGAGCCGTGCGAGGACTTCCGACGATCCGGGCGCTGCTTCAGGGCGGTGTGCTGCAGGAGAAGCAGCTGGCAGTGGCATTCAAGGCGCTGCTGGTGGCGGCGCACCGACTGCAGGTGGCGGCGGCGACGACGACGGACAACACAGAGGCAGCTCGCCGCGAGCTCGGAGCCATGCTGGTGGTGCTGGCGCAGGGCTCGGCGGCCGAGGGCGGCGACGTGATTCGACGCGTCATTGGCGAGGTCGAGATGGACATGGAAGAGCTGGAGTTGATGCTGGACGCGCCGGCGACGGCCTTGCCGGAGATCACGGCGGAGACGACGACAACCACGACCGCCGGTAGTGACGGAGACGCCGACAGCGAGGCGGCGCTGCAGCGGTTGGCACAGTTGGCGCGGCCGTCGTCGTGGCTACTCGAGGACGGCGGCGGCAGCAGCACAGACGAGCTCTGGCACGGCCTCACGCAGGCGCTGCTGGCGGCGGCGGCTCACGGCGCGACGAGGCTGGCGCGGCTGGACGAGTCGGCCGTGCTGGGCCGGGCGAAAGCACTCTCGGCGACGGATTGTTTTTATCAGACGTTTTGCGTGCGCGTGTGGTGCAGCGGCAGCAAACTGCCGGTGCTGGCGCGCGTGGCGGCGCTGGAGATGGCGACGCGGCGGCTGCGAGAGGCCGAGAGCCAGACGGGCGAGGCCGGGACGGACGTGCAGGCGTTGCTGCCCTATTGCGTGGTGGCGCTGGGCGATGCGGCCAAAAAGGTGCGACAGGCGGCGACGCAGCTGGTGGCGGCGATGGCGGCGGTGGCGGCGGTGAGCGGCAAAGACACGAAAAAGGCGGCGGTGAAAGACACGACGACGACGCCGTGGGGAACGGGCATGTATTCGGGCGAGGTGGCGTGGCTGACGGCGGATGCACGTGACTGCCTGCTCGGAGTGCTGGCCGCATCGCTCGACGAGGCCGTGCTGGACCCAAAGCACTTGGGGGCGGCACTGGCCGAAGTGCTGACCGGCAAGCGGGAGCGGAGCGAGGGACGGAAGAAGCTGTCGCACGGTGTGCGGCTGGCGATACAGACTTTTCTGGCCAGCCACACGACACACACACCGCTGCTGACGGCCAAGATGGGCTTGCTGGCGGTGCTCAACCAGGTGGGCGGCAACACGCGGACGGCGCTGTTGTTGCCGGTGCTGGAGCATTGGGCGAGCCTGGACGCGGCGACGGCGCGGCAGTGGGCGGCGCGCGAGGGTGTCGACGAGGCAGTCATGGACGAGAGCAGCGTGGCCGTGGTGGTGGCCAACGACGAGCGGGGGCTGCAGCGGCTGCGAGATTTGGTGGGAGGAGCAGCGTCTGGTGCGTCCGGTGCGGCGAGGGCCGGGCTGGCGCAGCAGGCGATTGCGCGGCTCCGGGCGCTCTGGCCGGCGATGAAGGAGGAGGCGCGATTTACGACGGCACAGTTTTTGCTCAATCTGGCGGTGCGCCGCAGCGACGACACCGACAGCGACGACGACGTGGCGGCCGAGGCGGCGACGCTGCTACAAGAAGTGCCTTTGAGCACGGCAACGTTGGCGCATTTTCTAGACGGCGTGCAGACCGAGGCGGCGCGCGTGGCCGGGGCGGCCGGGGCGACGGCGGCACTGGACGGACCTCTACGGGCGGCGCTGGCGTACGCAACGTTTGTGCTGCAACTGGTGCACGAATCAGAGCCGGCAGAACATCCAGCGCTGCTGCAACAGCTGTTTGCGGTGCTGGCGGCGCTGCAGCAGCTGCGCGGCCCGGCCGGATCGGAGCTGGGCTTCCTTCACAGTCTGGTGTTGGGCAGCCTGCTGGCCATGATGCCGGCATACGAGGCGGACCGGCGGCTCAAGATTGCGGCCAGCGTGGGTCACGGCGACGCGCTGGTGCGCTGCGTGCACACTTCGACCAGTCCGGCCGTGCAAAACGCGGCGCTGCTGCTGGTGGCTCGACTGGCGCGCACGGCGCCCGACGTGGTGCTGCACAGCATCATGCCCTTGTTTACGCAGACGGGCGCGTCGTCTGTACTGCGCCACAGCGACGAGTACTCGGCCCAAGTCGTGACCCAGACCATTCGCGCCGTCATCCCGCCGCTCATGAGCAGCCTCGGGGGCTCCGGAGCCTCGTCTGCCCGCAACGCCACCGCCCGCGTCCTGGCCGTGGCCCCCCTGCTGGCCAGTTTCGTGCTGGCCTACGAGCACATCCCGCCACACCGTCGGCGCGAGCTGTTTGTGGCCCTGGCCGAGACGCTGGGCCCGGAAGAGTACTTGTTTGCGCTGGTCGGCATGCTGGCGGACCGCTACGGCGGCGCGGCCGACAGCACGGCCGCCTTTGTGGCCGATTTGTTGGGCACTTTTGGCGTCGAGGTGCAGCTGCCGGCGCTGAGCCGCCTGGTCGCGCTCGTGGCTGATGCCTACAGCGCCAAACCGCAATGGGGGCCGCTATGGGACCGCGGTTCCGGTTCCGGCGCTGACGCGGCGGCTCCTCAGGCCGCTGCCGCATCCCGCATTCTCTCGCTGCTGCCGCAGCTGCTGGCCAACCGGCGTCTGCGCACCGACATGGCCGCTCTCGACGCGGCCGACGACGACATGCGCACGGCCAAGACGCGCGAGCTGTACGCACAGCTGATGGAGGATCTGCTGGCCGTGGCGGAAACGGTGCGCCAGAGCGGCGGCAGCAGCGGCCGCTGTGGCGAGGCCGTGGCCCAGTTGCTCGATCTCTTGTCCATGGCCGAGTTCCTCAAGGCCGTCGAGACGTTGCTGGACCGGCCGGGGCTGGCAGTGCGGCAAAAAGTGCTGCGGGCACTCGAAGACCGGGTGGGCCGGGCATCTCCGGCGGACGCGGCGGCCCGTACGGCGCTGCTGGCTTTCTTGCCCCAGCTGACGGCCGTTATCCGGGGCAGCAGCAGCAGCAGCGGCACCGACACACCCTACATCCACGCCGCCATGGCCTGCGTCGACGGAATCGCCGAAAAGTATGGGCGCCGCGACCTCGAGGCCGTTTCGGCCGCCGCCTCCGCCATGGCCGGCGCCAACTGTCTCGGCGCCGCTGCCGACCGCCGTCTGCGCGTCATGGCGCTGCTGTGTCTGTCGTCGCTCTGTGACGTGCTGCAGGACGCCATGGTGCCGGTGCTGGCGGCTGCCGTGCCACGGGCGCTGGACGCGCTGGAAGCCAGCTGCAGCCCGGCCGACGCCGAGTTGCACAATGCGGCCTATGCCTTTTTCGCCGCCTTGGCCGAGCACCTGCCCTACATGCTGGCCGGCAGCGTGCTGGACCGGCTGTTGGAGGCGTCCTTTGGCGCGGCGGCGGCGACGGACCGGCTGGGCACGACGGCAGCGGCGACGCGTCTGTCGTGTCTGAAACTGCTGGCGCGCCAGGTGGACGCCAAGGCGCTCTTTGACGTGCTGCAGCGCAAGTGGCCCATGGACGGCATGGAGGAATACATTGCCGTTGTGACGGCGGCCGTGGACCACCACGGCCGCGCGGCCATCCGCAAGAATTTGCCGGCGCTGGCGGCCATTTTCCAGCGCGGCTTTGATCTGCGGCGCGAGGCGTCGGCATCGGCATCGGCACCGGCGCTGCTGGCCCGCATCCCCGAGCTCGAGGCCGCTTTCAACACGGCCGCACTGCACATGGTGCTCAAGCTGCGCGACAGCCTGTTCCGGCCCGTCTTTGCCGACTGGGCCGCCTGGGCCGACAATGGCGGTCTGCCGCGTCTCGACGTCCACGGCCGCTGCCAGCGCCAGCAGGGTTTCTACGCCTTTTTGCTCCTGTTTTTCGACCGTCTCGGCGCCGCCGTCACCAGCTACGCTGCGTACCTGCTGGACGGTGGCGCCGCCGCGGCGCTGCGGGCGGCTCGCGTCGGCACCAGCGTCGAGGACCGCGCTCTCTGGACACGTGTGCTGCAGGTGCTGGCGGCAGCCATGGGCGGCGGTTTGGCCGAGGATGTCGACGCCGATGCCGATGCCGCCGACACCGACGCTTCGGCCTTTTGGCAGACGCCCGCCCACTTTGCCGTGGCCCACGTGCTGGTCGAGCAGTTTGGCCGCGCCCGCGAGCTGGCCAACACGGGCCAGGCGGCGCTGTTGACGACGTACCTGACGCCGACGGTAGTGCAGCTGGCGCGCGCGGCTCATGCGCCCGACCACCGCAAAGAGCTCAACACGCTGCTGCTGCGGCGGCTGCGGTCGCCGCACGCGGCCGAGCGGCTGGCCGTGGTGCAGTGCCAGCGGGCGCTGGCCGAGCAGGTGGGCGAGGACTGGCTGGCCATGCTGCCAGAGATGCTGCCGTACATGAGCGAGCTGCAAGACGACGATGACGAGGCCGTTGACCGGGAGACGCACCGCTGGATTGCGACGATTGAGGGGGTGCTGGGCGAGAGTTTGGACACCATGTTGCAGTAGGGGGGGTAGGTTGGGAGGAGTGAGAAGAGATAAGGGAGGAGAGAGGAGAGAGGAGAGAGGAGAGAGGAGAGAGGAGAGAGGAGAGAGGAGAGAGGAGAGAGGAGAGAGGAGAGAGGAGAGAGGAGAGAGGAGAGAGAAGAGAGGAGAGAGAGGAGAGAGAGGAGAGAGAGGAGAGAGAGGAGAGAGAGGAGAGAGAGAGAGAAGAGAGAAGAGAGAAGAGAGGAGGACTCGAGGAGGACTCGAGGACTCGGGTCGAGAATTTGTTACTGTCGGTTTTTGTATGTTACTGTTTGGGTCTCTTGTCTAGGGAATGCAGAAAAGCTTCAATCAGACAAACCAATACGAGGCAGAGGCTTCTTGTCAACCAGGAGTCCAGTAATAAGAGGCAGCTTCATCGTTTGTAAAGCTTGTCAACCAGGAGTCTAATAAGAGGCTCGTGATTGTAAGCTCCATTAGTCATCACCGAACAGTCATCACCACAGTCACCAAACAGCCACCAGAACAGTCACCAGAACAAATTGCCGTTTCGGGCTAGCGCATCGGCACTTTTTCGCCGCCGTCATCGCTTCTGCCGCTCTTTTCCCGCACATGCGGCCACCAGACACACCCTCTTGAGCCCGACTGAAAGCAACGACAGATTGGAATCGGTGCACCACATTGGATCTCGCACCAGATTGGACCGGCTCAGCTGCTTCTCACCAGGGCCCCCTCTGGGTGTCCCCGTCTCCTCCTTGTTTTCGCCTCTGCGCCCGTCTTTCTCCGGCTTTGATCTCTGCCTCTGCCGTCTTTCTCCTCACCTCTGCCTGCCTCTGCGCCACGTCCTCCTGATTGCCCCACCATGGACCACATTCATGTCACCGTGCAAAAGGATGGCGCCTTGACGACGACACGCCGCGGCCTGCAGGTGTCCAAGCACAAGTACCACGGCCTCTCGTTTGTCAACACGTCCGGTCCGGCCTCGGCACTGACGGCCGCCACCAGACCAGCGGCAAGACCGTCTCTGGGCCTGGCCTTTTCCGTGTCTGGAGGCCGCTGCGGGAGCGCCGGCAGCGAAAAAGCAAAAGCGCTGACCAAGGCCGCCAGCAGCGACAAAGCAAAAGCGCTGACCAAGAGCAAGACCGCGGCCGCTATGCCCTTGGCACACCGTTGGAAGTTTGTCACGGCGCCAGCCAGCCGAGGTCCGGCCGCTGGAGCCGGCACAGACCGGACATCGCCGCGCCGCCGCCGGGCTCCGGCCTCTCGGGCCTCCCGGGCCTCGCTCGACTCTCTCGGCTCTCCGGCTTCGGCATCGACGGGTCCTCTCGGCTCTCCGGCTTCGGCTTCGACAGGCCCTCTCGGCTCTCCCGGCACCCCCCCTTTCCTCTCGCCGCTGTCCTCGGCCTCTCTCTTTGGCGAAGATGTCCCCGACACTTTTTCCCCTTTGGCCTCCGCTTTGGCCCCTTCCGTTGCCGCCCCCCCCTCCGCTCTTGTGCTGTCCTCTCCCCCCTCCGCTCTGGCCCCCTCCGCTCTCCCGCCCTCTTTACCGACATGGCGCGCCTGCCTGATCCCTCAGCTCGACGAGACCGAGCAACACCTCTTCCACCGCTTCTTCCCTCTCATCCCCCGCAAACTCTACCCTTTTGAGGACCTGCTGCCCTACAACCCGGCGCGTTCCCGCGAGTTTTACGCCATGGTGGCCCAGGACCGCGCCGCCGCTCGCTGTGTGCTGCTGTGCGGCGCCATGTTCCAGGCGGTGCTGAGCGGCGCGCGCTCGTCGCCGGCGCTGGCCCACGAGGTGGCCAACGTCTGCGGCCTCGTAAACGAGAGGCTCACGCTCATGGGATCCGGCTCCGGTTCCGGGCCCGCCTCCGCCTCCGCCGACGTCATGCTCGAATGCATCGCCACGCTCGCCCACATGGCCAGCATCACCGGCCGCTACGACCACTGGCACGTGCACATGCGCGGTCTACGGCGCATGCTCGAGCTGCGCGGCGGCCAGGCCGGCCATCGAGGGGCCGCCGCCGGCCTCGCCGCCACCCGTCCGGCCCTGCGCGCCAAAATCCACAAGAGCGACCTCAAGGGCGCCATGGCGCTGGCTACAGCGCCCTACCTGCCGTTTGAGCGCCAGCACGCCAACGCCTCGGACGCCGTGCTCTCGCCGGAAGAGCGCGCGGCCGTCGCGGCCATCGCCGAGGGGGTCGCCAACGACCGGACCGACAGCTTCCCCCTCGCCCGTCTCGCCATCTTTGTCCGCGCCGTCCAGGTCGCCGCCAATCAGGCCCGCACGGCCGCGCCTTTGCCGCTGCTCGACCCCAACGCCCTGGCTGAGGAGTTGCATGCACTGCAGCACCAGCTGGTCAGCGAGCCGGCACCGCTGCTGCCGCTGCGTCCGCTGGCCACGCGCATGGCCCTTCCGCTCGACGCCGCCCTCTGGGAGACTGACACCTATGTGCGGAACCACCAGGCGCCGCTGCTGGACGCCGCAGACCTACTCTCGTCGTCCTCCTCCTCGTCTTTTCTGTTCTCGCCCTCCCCCTCCTCGCCCTCCTCCTCGCCCTCCTCTTCCCCCTCCTCCCCCATCCTCCGCATCGCCAGCCTGCTCTACCTCAAAGAATTTATCCCCGACTTTCCTCGCAACCTCGGCGGCTACGCCGTGCTGCTTCATCTCCTGCAGCGCCACCTCGAGGCTGTCCTCCCTTCGTCGCCCTCTTCCCCCTTCATGGCCGCCTGCGCCCGACCGGTCCTTGTCTGGGCCAGCCTCGTGGGCGACATTGTCTCGCGCATTGCCGACGTCAACGAGCAGCGCGGCCTCGACATGGACGGCGCCCTGGTCGGCCATATGGGCCCCCCCTCTGGCCTCGGCAGTGCCCGCTACGACCGCCGCGTCTACCGCCAGCTGCTGGCCTGGCTGGTGCACACAGGCCCCGGCGGCGGGCTCCTCTTTGACAGCGACTGGGCCCTGTGCCGTCTGCTGGGCCTGCAACATATATGTCCGGGCGGCGTCTGGGACGACGAGCAGGGGTTGCGGCAAGTGCTGGGCCATGTCACGCGTGTATAATAGCATATAATACAGTATATAAGCAGTATATAAAGCAGTATATAAGCAGCATAGTAAGCAGCATAGTAAGCAGCATACGGAGTAGTGCAGCATAGTAAGTGTCAGGCACGTGCCATGGCACATGACCGCCTGGCCTATATAGCGCTCTCGGCCTTCTATTAATACACCATGCTTCTCTTCACCTAAAGTAGTGCTCACGCAGCCCTGCTCACAACGGGCAGTCTGGCAGCCCTGCCGTCCACTTTTGCTGCACATACGGCAGCAAATAGTCTTGCGACGTAAAGTTTTCCGACACGTACGGCGAGACCATGCTGGCGTTGTAGCCCGAACCCAGATAGGCCAGGACGTATTTTTGGATGCTATAAGCAAAAAGATTAACATCAATCAATCAACACAATCAATCAAAACAATCAAATCAACTTACAAATCCACAAACACAATGTCTACCGTGTCCGGGTCGCCCGACGCCGGGAAACCCGCCTGGCCTGAAAAGTACTCTGGAATGGCGTACTGCGGAATGGACGTGTGCGCCGTGTCGTCGCCGTCGCTGCCAAAGTCGTCAGTCGTCGTGTAGCCAGACGTCTGGACTTGACGCCGCCGGAGAGGGCCCGAGGCAGCAGCAGCCGGGCCGGATGCATCCCGCGAGGCCAGCGCCTCGGCCATGGGCGGATCCACGCAGACGTCCTGGCCAAAGAGGGCCCGGGCATCGATCTCGGCCTCGGCGGCAGCCCCGGAGCTTCGGCGACGCCGGCTCGCGCCCCCCCGGTTCAGGCCGGCCAGCATGCCCTGTGCCAGCGAGTACGGCACGTCTGGAATGTAGAGAAACACGTTGCGGAACGGCGACACGATAAAGGTGTCGTCGTAGGTGAACGGGCCCTTGTACAGGTCGAAGCGGATGTTGCCCGTGTTGACAAAGACCATGTGCGGGCGGTCGCTGCGCGTGGGGCTGACGACGGTCGTGCCCAGCGCGTCGCCGAGCACGGTAAAGATGCTGCTGTTGCTGCCAAAGGGCACGCACGTCGAGCAGTAAGAGGCAGGCACACAGCCGTAGAGTGTGCCGAGCCGCTGTGCCGCACGGTCTTCGGCGATCTGCGCCGACGTGCGCAGGCCGCTGTGGTAGTCAAAGGCGGTTCCGGAGGCGGCCGAGGCGGCGGCCGAAGCGGCAGCTGAAGCCGAGGCTGCCGACGCCGCCCGGGCCGACGCCGCGTGGTACGCAAACGTGTAGCGGTTCCAGTCCAGGTAGCGCCGCGCATACACCCAGGGCGTCGTCGCATTGGCCACGGCCTTGCGTGTCGGGTTGGCCACGCCGTGGGCCCGCTGAACGCCGCTGTACGTTCCGCCGAGTCCGGCCGAGTCCGCCTGCTTGCTCCAGCCGCTCATGGCCAGCCAGCCGACCGTCTCGCAGTACCTCCCCGATTCGAGCGCCGTGCTGGCCTCGTCGAGCACGGCAAAGTCGCGAATGTGGCTGTGTCCGCCAAAGATCTGGATCGGCGTGTGCGGCCGCACCGCTCGGATGGCGTCGTATACCGTCTGCCATGTGCTGCCCGATGTCGTCGGCCGCGCCACGTTGTGCCCAATCAGCAGAAACAGGTCCACCGGCTCCGGCGTCGCCACCGCCGCCTGGAACCATTCCTGCTGCACCATTGTCGCCGCCTTGATCACCTTGGACACATTGCTGTTGCCTGGCTGTCAGTCGGGCACGCACTTGGCTGATGGGGGAACTTGCCTCCAAAGTCAAACAGCACGCCAAAAGCCATGATGCGAAGTCCTGTCGTCAACTCGTGTCAGCCTCACTCTCTCTCCCTCCTCCCCCCCCTCGCTTCCCTCACCCACCGTGCTTCGTCGTAAAGTACCGGTGCGTCTGCCCGACGTACTGCCAGTCGCCCGTCGTCGCATTCAGAATCTGCACATTCGACGTAATGTACCGCGGCCCCCAAAACTGGCTAAACTGCGAAAACGTCTCGTATGCCACCGCCGTCACGTACAGCTCGTGGTTGCCTGTCTGTTAGCGGTGCTGATGCGCCTGCCACTCCGTTTGCACCCACCAATCGTCAGCAGGTCGTAGTCGTCCAGCTGCTCAAACACCTTGTTGGACAGCGCCCCGTCGGGCGACGTCGAATCGCTCAGCCCGGTTCCGTCGTGCAGATCGCCTGTCTGTCAGTCTTTTCCGCCTCTCCGGCCGAGAGCAAAGTCACTCACCAGTGTCCACCACCAGCAAATCCACCCCCAGGTTGCCCGCCGTGTGCTTCATGTGCGCCACAAAGCTGACAAAATCGCCAAAGTCGGCGCCGTCTACGTCTTGTTAGCTCTCTTCCGGCTCGTTAGAATCGACGCCGTCTTGTACTCTCTCCCGGCTCGTTAGAATCGACGCCGTCTAGCCCACTCTCTCCCGCCGGTACCCACAGTTCTCCTGCTTCAGGTGGCCCTCAAGCCAGCCGTGTGTATCAGTCTGTCTGTCAGCCGGGCTCGAACCAGCATTTCAAATTACTCGCCGGGCTCGAACCAGCATTTCGAATCACTTACCGTGTGAATCACGTTCAGCTGCCCCCATTCCAGTGGCCGTGTCGGCCCGTACGTCGCCTGAGCCGCTCCTGGCTGGATGCGCTTGACGTGCCGCACATGCTCCGGCTCCGGGCCGCCCGGGCTGTCACAACCCGCACAGCCGAGCACCGCCGGCAGCGGGAAAAGCGCCCCGATCAGGTTGCGGGTGCGCATCTTGCCAGAAACACTTGGCCAGTAATCGAAAGAGGAGAAAAGGGAGCAAAATGGTTAAAAAGACGACAAGAGACGAGAGAAGAAGACGACTCAACCACATATAAAGGGTGCTCTGCTGCCCTTTTTGCATCCGGTCTTCGTCGTTCTCCGCACCGCTCCGATGCCGCAACACAAAAGGCCCGGCTCAGCTTGGCCGCCTCTACGGCTTGGCCGCCTCGCAGCTTCATCTACTTCCTACACTTGCACGTTGCAACTGCGTTGATCGACAAGATTGCCTTCCTTTTTAGGCACTCTTTCGGCCTGCCCCGATCGACCTTCTACTTTGGGACACCTCCCACGTGACGTCACCTAACAATGCAGTATTTACTATGTCCTATGTTTACTATGCTAGAGCTACGGTTGTCAAATCTGCAATCATGGATGCTCTTCGCTTCACAATACAAGGGGACACTCGTAGCTTTCCCCGGCCCGGCTGGTCTTTTGCCGCTTGACCGGCCGTTCTTCCTGAATCTCCACATCGTCAGCTCCCGAAGCGAGCGAAGCCGCCGAAAATAGAGCCGGCGGAGACTCTGATAACAGCGATAGCAACGCCGAATCCTCCGATGTAACCGACTGCGAGCGTGTCGTTGGCGCCGATACTGACGATACAGTTGATGACGACCTCGATGATGCAGGCATTGCTGGTGGCTCCTCGCTCGATGCACTGGACACGCAGTCCGACGGAGACGCCCGCGATAAATGCTCGCGTAGAAACTAGAGCTGTTAGATACTCGCTCACGCACTCAAACAGCAGACTTGTCTTACCACAGGCGAGTTGTACGCCATGCCCGAAAACGCCGGCCCGCTCAACGCCCGCGCCGCCAACGGGAACTGCGGCATCGGTATCGACATTGGCTTCGACGGTGCCGTCCTCGCCGCTTCAAGAGTCCGCTTACTCTGCTTCTTGCGCTTGTCGTCCGTCCGCGAGATTCGGTAAAACAATTGCACAAACAAAAGGACGAGACTGCTTGTCAGCGGATTCGGGAAAGGAAGAAACAGCCACAACCTACTCTGTCGAGCCTTCTGGCCAGAGGAGTCCGGCCCGGCCTGCCTCTGCGGCTTCTTGAATCGCCCCGGAAGAGGCTGCGCCCACGCGCCAGCGAGAACGAGAGCGACCGAACCAGCGCTCGCCTGCACCGCAACTGCTGTCATTCCCACCCCCGCGGCACAGATACCCAATCACGCTCAGGATAAGCGTCATCTTGAACACTCGCACCGCCCCCGGGTCTACTGTGCCGGCGCGCTCAACCGCGTACGCCGGGTTGGCCAAATGGGCCCGGCATTCGTCCAGGATGGACTTACCAGTTGTGCCGTCGACACCCAACATGCCAAAAAGGACCTTGAACGAGAGCGATCCTGGGAGTGTTAGTGATTGACAATAGTTTCGTTTTGGTGGCCGACGACTTACGAAGCTGAATGTAGGGCATCAGCTCTTCAAACCGGTTCTCGTTCAGGTCAATGCGCGCCAGGGGGGGGCGGTTGGGGCAGCGTGGCCGCAGTTCGAGGTGGTGCCCAGATGGTGCCAGTGCTGGGACTTGAGTCGTCTGCGTCTGTGTCGTCTGCGTCTGTGTCGTCTGTGTCTGCGTCTCTATCGTCTTGGCGGCGTTCTCGCCCTGGCTTTGCTGGTCGTTGTGGTCTGTCTTGTTCAGGGTCCCTGCTCCTGCTATCAACTGATCAATGCTGTATGGATTCTGCTGGCTACCAACCCCGAGGTGCTGGAGCTCTTGCTGGTGTTGTGGCTGTTGGGGATAATGCTGCTTTTGAGGTTGTTGGTTCTGGTCTTTTGGCTGTTGCTGTTCCGGGCTGGCGTCATCTGGCACAGGCAGCGGAAGCGGTACAGGCAATGCTGGCACTAGCCAGTCCATACTGGGAGCCGACGCCTGTTCCAGGACTGGCAGTGGAAAAAACGGCAAAGACGGCTCTGGCGACTCCGGTGGCTGTAGTGGCTGCGGAAAAGGCCACGAGAGGAGCGGCTGTGATGGCAATGGCCCTTCTTGCAATGGCATCGGCAGAAAGCTGTCCGCATAGGCCATGGCCGCCGCCATGGCCTCATCCGAAAAGCTCTCTGGCCCTAGGAAAGGCATTTCCTCCATTCCGCTGCCGTCCAGGTTGCCAATCGGCTGCTCTCCCAGGAAATCGTGCAAGTCGAAGGCTACGTCGTCCGCTTCGATTGTCGTCGGGGGGGCATCGCCAAAGAGCGAGTCCAGGTCGCCGTCATCGCCGCTGCCACCATCGTCTGAGAAGAGAGTGCCGGGGGCCATGATGGAGGGTAAACAACAGACCACAAGCAGACACGCGACAGAAATAAAAATGAGGGGATCTGGCCCGCAGGAAGAGGAAAGGGATAATTAAAAGCTGTGAGTCGCCTCGGTGATAGCAATAAAAAAGAGATAAGAAATGAAGAGCAAGAAGAAGAGAAAGAGGCCAAGAACAAGAAGAGCAGAGCCGAGTCGAGCCAGGAGAAATTATGCCAAATAACTAATGGTGGCCCGGAGACAGAGAAGAGCTTTGATGAGAGAAAAAGGAGAGATTGAGAGTCAGTGAGAGTGAAAAGAAGACAATATAAATACAGCACAACACGATTGCTCTTTAAAGATTCTCAACCTTTCTTCTCTCTTTAGGACAGGCAATCAAGCCTGGCAGCGTCTTTTGGCCTCAGCAATAAAATAGAAGCCGTGCCATGGCAAGCTGTCTATTCGAGATGAGAAGAAAAGCGGCTTTGGGGAAAAGCACTGGATAAAACGAACAGACGGCTTTGTCTGCTTTCTCGTCTCTGCTCTCTCCTCCCTCTTTCCTCTCCGCTCTTCCTTCCTTCTGTCTCTCGGTGTTTTCGCTTCCTGTTCGCTCGGATGCTCTTTCTCTTCTTCTTCTAGCCTCTGCTCTCTCAACTCGTTCGCGTCTCTCCTTCTCGCCTTTGCTCTCTTCGTCTGCGTCTCTTCTCGTCTCTTTTCTCTCCCACGTCTCTTCTCGCCTCTGCTCTCTTTGTCCGCGTCTCTCCTCGCCTCTTTGCTCTCTTCTGGCCCTCTCTCTCGCTCAAAAAGAGTCACTTTTGCCAGAACGACAATAAAAAGGAAAATAGCTTCACTTGCGCGACTGCCAACTTTTTTTTGAGAGCTCTTCGATAAGGACCCACCGATAAGACCCCATATTTGGGTGGCGCATGTATGCCTCAGGCCATAAAATATGATCCACTATTTCCGATGACTAAGCAAACCTGCTTCTGCAGACGGCTCGCTTACGCATCGGTGCTTTAGCGCCGCGTTTCCATCTAAAACGCATCCGTCGCTGCCGCTCTTCCTCGACATCACCCGACGACGACGAACCACACCTGCCATGGCCGACCGTCTGCACGCAATCTCGGCGCTGGCTGCGGCCTCAACCTCGGCCTCGGCGGCCCCCTTTGAGGCCCTCGCCTTTGTCGCCCTCGTCGTGCTCTCGCTCGTCGTCCTCCTCATCCTTCGCTTTTACCTCCCGCTGCGATCCACGCCTGCCTACCTGCTGGTGCCCGTCTTCTTCGCCCTGTGGCTGCCGGCCGGCATTGTGCTGCTCGTGCCGATTGACTTGGCCTCGTCGACGGCCCCTAACGCGCCGCCTGACACGGCCTCGCGCGGCGTCTGGCTGCCCCAGCTGCTGCTCCGCCTCGCCTGGCGCATCACCTACTGGTTGACCTTTGCTCTGACCTGGTTCATCCTGCCCATCCTCGGCGAGTATGCCGACGCCGGCTACCGCGAGCCGCGCGACCGCCTGCTCTACTCGCTGCGCAGCAACGCCCAGTACTACCTGCTGGTCCTGGTCCTGGCCGGCGCCGGCCTCGTCTACGTCTTTGTCTCCTACGGCGTCTCGGCCGGCGCTCTCAAGGGTCTGGTCATGGCCCTGTCCTACTGCTGGGGCCTGGTCTTGGCCATTTACCTAATGGGCCATGGCCTGGTGGCCCTGCCGCGGCGTCTGCTGCGAAATGCCTGGCCGAGCCGCCGCCTGCGCCGTCTTCAGGAGCGCGCTCCGGGCCTCTACGACCGACTCGACGAGGCGGAGCTGGCCCTGATTGAGGTCGAGGCGCTCGTGGCCGAGCTGGCCCGCCGCAAGAGCACGCCCGGCGCCCGCGAGTATTGGGACTGGATCGAGGATCTGCGGGATGCCGCCGGAGGAGCCGGAGGGCCGACTTCCGGCGCCGGGCCGGCGGCTACCGCTGCTTCCCCCGTCCTCCCGACGGTCATCACCAAGAAATACATGGCCGACACCACCCGCCGTCTTGTCCGCGCCCGCCAGGCCCGCTCACGCTACCTCGGCGAGTGGTCGGCCCTGCTGCAGGACTATGTCGCCACCCAGGCCATTCTCAACGCCGCCGCCTCCCACCACCTGGAATTCGCCACGTCTTCAGCGCCGTCGCCGGCCCTGCTGCTGCCCTCCGGGTCGCGCCCGGCCGCCGCCGCCTGGCACCGCTTTGTCGTCATGGCCACCACCACCCCGGTGCTCACGCCCTACACGCGTTACCTCTTCTACAGCCTGGTCCTGCCCTACGCCCGCCTCGCTTTTGGTGCCTTTTTGGCCCTCGCCTCGGCCGCCATTGTATGGTCCGAACTGGTCAAGGTGGCCCTACCTTCGGCCTCGGTCGTGCGCTACTCGGTCGTGCACAATGGCGGGTCGTCCCCTGTGGCCCCCCTGCACGTCGGCTTTGCCGGCCAGGCCGTGGCCACCGGCTGGATCCTCTACATGTGCGCCGCCGCCCTGATCTCCGTCACCGAGGTCAAGGTCTGGCGCGGACGCGCCCTCGTTCACCGCAACACGGCCCACGAGTCCGCCTTTTGGTACGCTTCCCAGGTCGCCCGCCTCAGCATCCCGTTGTCGTACAACTTTATGACCTTTTTGTCGGCATCGGTCTACAAGCAGACCGTCTTTTACGACTTTCTCGGCCGCCTCATTAACCTGACCCCGCTGGGCCAGTGGTTCGACTATCTGTTCCCGGCCTTTATCCTGCTGCCGGTGCTGGCCGCGCTCTTTGGCGTCTATGGCCGCGCTCGCCGGCTGCTGGGCCTGGGCAATTTTGTGCTCGAGGATGGCGCCGGCGGCAGCGACGACTACGACGACGAAGAGACCCGCCGGCTCCTCTCGCGTGGCTACGGCTCCGGTTCCTGGCGGGAGGGCCGCGACCTGATTGAACGGGAGCTCGACGGCACATCGCTGCGGCAACGCCGACAGGGCCGGCAGGACGAGGCGGCCGGCGGCGGGCGTGGAGGCCGCATTGCTCCCTACACGGACGACAGCGCCAGCTTGCCCACGACACCCTTTGCCCTGTCGCCGACCAGCTCGGGCATCTTGCCCGCACGGCCACGCCCGCAGCGAGCCTCGGCCGCTGGTGGTGGGCGTATGCTGGGCGGCGGCGGCAACGGAGGCCGTGCGCGTCCGTCTGCGCCCGCCCCTCTGCCCGACTACGACGACGACGACGAAAACATTTTGCAGTCGCTGGGCCACCGCCTGAAAAACACTGTGGGCGCAATAGAGGCGCCGCGATGGTTCCAGGACCTACGCATGCCCCGCTGGTCAACTGGAGAGCCAGGAGGAGGAGACGACACGGCCCCGCCCGCCGGGATCCGCCGCTGGTTCGGAGGAAATGGCCAAGGTCGTATACGGTTGTAATGGGAGAGAGCTACAGAGGTTCCGTCTGTTGTCGGTGTTGTTCTTGATTTGTGCCTGTTTCCGAAGCTACTAGATACCTTTTGAGTCCCTCGTTGCCTGTGGCCTACCAGCCGTATTTGTCTGTTGATTTCTGTTTTATAAATCCATTACACTGTCCTTATCTTCCGGCCTGATTTGGCGTTGCTTGTCGTTGAACATAAGTCTGGCTCAGATGGGGGCGGCCATGGAGCTTCGTGACTGTCGACAACAAGTGGAAAGGCAGCGGTGACGGCAGACGGAGCCGGTGAAGAGGGAAGCTTCTGCAACCATGGTTTTCCCTCGCCGCGTCGTAGCTTCGAGCCGATTACGACGTAGATTTATGTCTTGTTTTTTCTTGTTTTTTTCTTTATTATTCATTTCTTTATTTATTTGTATATTCTTTTTCTTTTTTCCTTTCCTTTTTCTCTTTATTTCTTCTCTCAACTCCTCCCTTTTGATTTCTCCTTGTTAATTTGACATTCTCCTGCCTTTTACACGACGACACGCTTTCTGCCACTCCACTGGCTGCGACGCACTACGCCGTGGGGGAGTATTACGTGGGCCTCTCCATCCAGCATGCGACGATGCACCCCCCTAGGCATGGCGGCAATACAACCGTGGCTTGGTACCGTCGGTATATAGACGCAGTATTCGGCGTATCGGCAGGGATGGTGCCTGACCCGTGCTCTGGGCATGGTGGCATTTCCTCCGGCTCGGTTTCCCTCGTCTTGACGAGCGCGACGCTGTGTCTCGTGAGTTGTAGGCCGACGATGCGCTCGCCCATTGTAGACAGAGGGCCAGGGTTCGTTGCCCAGAGTTTAGCACAGAGAGCCCCCCGACCGAGGTCGCATGAACTCTGGTCATGTGATGGGAAGAGCAGGGGCCGTAAACGAAATGAAGACGAGAGTCGAAGCCGGGCTCAGAGTGCGGGATGCCTATGGCCAGGACAAGCCGTAGGACAGGCCTTAATCAAAGAGAATGAGCCAAGGTTTGTCCCAAGGAAACCGCCCCCATCCAGGCCGTCAGCAAGACACAAGAAAACAAACACGAGCATAGCTATACCGACGGGGGTGTGTGTTTGATTTCCATAGCATCAGCTTTGGCGCCCGTCGACAGAACGCGAGAATGACAGTAAACAACATGCAACCACCATGCGTAAAGCACAGCATGCCACACTCTCGACCTAGGCCACTGCGTTCATCCTCGACCGGGCTCGCCCAATCATGGCGAATGCGGAAGTCCCTGGCGACGGTTCCGGGCGCCGTTGGGTGGTTCGGTCGTATCAAAGGCGAGGCAGCATCTGCTTACAACTTGTTTTGCTCCAGCAAGCCTAACCCTCCCAGCCCGGCAGCCCGGCACAGCCTAGCACTCTGAAAGACTCTCTGACGTGTGTATAGTACAAAGGTGCAGTGCTACACCACGCGTACGTGGCATCGCCATGACGGCGGGTGGATAACGGCAAGGCCGTCCATACGCCTCCAGCACTCTTCACAATACCGCTCTGTTTTTTCCATGAGTCAGACTTGTGAAAAGGGGCTCCGTCGACCTTGTCGTCGCCAAGTATTTCCTACACTGCTCCGCCACGAACGGCCCTAAATACGAGAGGCGTATGGGGCAGGCCTCTATGACGAGAATAGAGAAATAACAGCCCTTGCCGGCCATCAAGAATAGAGAAAGAAGAGCCCTTGCCAGCCATCAAGAAACAACAGTAGCCGTTGCTGTTCTGCCTTTCTCGGCCGCCTGGTCCCCATTTGATCTCAGGCTTCGGTGCCATTGGGGTGTCAATTTTGGCAAATCGTTCACTTTTTTTCCGCCATCCGTAAAAGGACCGCGTCTCATTCGTCAATAATGGCACATTCTCCGTACGCTGCAACGCAGTGCTGCCCAATCATGCGCGTAGTCGCGGTTGGGCTGCACATCAGCATAGCGCCTTTCCCTATATTGCTTTACAGCTGCGGTCAAGTGCATGGCTATATTTCTTCGGAATGGCGCTATCCGCAAGTCAACAGATCCAGATATCAAAGCCTTCTCGTCTCGGATGCCTGACGTGTCTGTTTCTGTGGGGGAAAGACAGCAAATACCTGCAGCCCAGAAGACAAACAAGACATGCAAATCCGCCTTTCTGACTCACATTGGGAAGAGAGCGTGCTGTCTTTGGGGACGTTTCTGGATGTGAGAGGCAAAAAGGCTCCGTTGGCCGGTACCGGTGAGGGTGGTAACATTAGGAGCAAAGAAGCAATAGCTGCACAACATGAGCGAGACGGGGATCAAGTAGAAGATCAGGCATGGTTCTGGCAGGGTTTAATTATTCTTATTCGTGTCCAAAGACGCCTAGTCACTGCAATTCTCGTGCAAGATCTCCCCAGTGCACAGGGGTCCTCGTCTTTCCCCTATTGAAATGGCCGCTCGCCGTGGGCGTTCGCCAGACAGAAAAGACTGAAAGTAGTATGGCGACAAAAGACGGCAGATTGTATGTCGTAAGAAAAAGACGTGACTGCGAATCAAAGGCGCTCTTCTTGACTGATTGTTCTCTGCGTCGCCGGATGTCCCCTGGACAGTAGCTTTTCCCCATGATTGGCGGTGCTCGCGACCCATGTACCGCGTCAACACAGCATCGCGGTCCTCGGCTGCAAGAATCAAGCGCCAAGCCTGACTTTGGACAGCGGCAGACCGGTGACCCCAACGTTGACCCGGAAGAGGGCACCGCCAAAGTTCTGCTTCGCCGGGTCTTGGTGCTCGCTGTCTTCGCCCGAGGTGATAAAGAGGTCTGTGCCAACAAACTGGGGGCAGGTGATGTTGGGGGTGGGTAGACGAATTTCACCGACGATGCTGCCGTCAGCCGGATCGATTTTCAGCACGCAGCCGCCGCCATAGAAAGCGTGCCACAGGAAGCCGTCCGTATCGACGCGGAATCCGTCGGGCCAACCAGGCTCGGTATGCCGGTACACAACACGCCTGTTGGACAGGCCACCGCTCGCGGCGTCGTAATCAAAGCCGTAGACGACCTTTTCGGTGGTATGGGTAAAGTACATGGTGCGTCCGTCGGGCGAGAAGCCAACAGAGTTGGGAATGGTCAAGCCGGCCATGACCCGCTCGTTGGCATGGCGGCCGCGGAAGAGGAAGAGACCGCCTGCTTCTGTCAGCCGGAACGCCCATCTCGGTTTCGGTCTCGGCCTCGGCCTGCGTACGTACCCTCTGCCTGTGGCTCGCCCAGCCCAAAGTCCGTCATGCTGCCCAGCCAGAAGCGGCCCTGCGAGTCAGCCGCTCCGTCGTTGCTGCGGGTGCGCTCGAAATCGGTGGCACCGCCGGCCTGGGCGGCCTCGCCGACATTGACGGCCTCGCTGAAGCGCTTCAGGTACTCGTACTTGCCCGTCTTACGGTCCAGCAGGGCGACGCCGTACTTTAGGCCGGCGTAGATCTTTTCGCGGCTGTCGAGACCCTCCACGTCGGCCGTGACCCCAATCGGCTCATCCAGCTGCAGCGTGTGCAGCGATGCCGGCCCGGCCGCCAAGTCGATCGTGTACAGGTGCTTCTTGCGGATATCGACAAAGCGCAGGCTGTTGGTGTCGGCTTCGTAAAACGGCCCCTCGCCGAGCAGGCAGTGCAGGTCGAGATAGGGCTCGGAGACCTCCCAGATCTTTCGGTCAGTCGCCATGATGATGCTGCAGCTCTGGTTATTCTGGTGTAGTGTTTCTCCAGCTGCTGCTGTCGTCGACGGTCTCGGCCGATTTCAGCCACGAGAAAAGTGCCCCGCAGGCTGGCGCCGGATCGGAGATGACAGCCGTTAGCTAGATCGACACCATAATCAGCCTGGCCTTCTGGCCAATGCTAAGCATCAAAAGTCAGCTTGAACAGCCATCCGGTCCACCAGGACGAGCGCCGACTGTGCCGGCCAGGCCAGCTGTCTGATATCCGCCGGCAGACCCATAAGGGCTTGAGCATCATATTCCGTTGCCGGTCCGCAAAGCTTTTCGCTTGTACACAGTGCAGCTTTTTTCTTTTTTTTCTCTTTTTTTTTCTGTTTTTCTGTTTTTTTCTTTTTCCTTTCTCTTTTCCCTCTTTCCTTCTCCCCTCCCTTTGTCATGCCTTTCCCTCCTCTTGATCTTCCTCCCGCCTCTCTCCCTCACCCCGAGTTTTCCTTTGTCGTTTTTTCTATTTTGCCTTGTCAGCACACCGCGCCTGCTGTACCCCCGCGCTGTGCCTCTCTGACCACAAGAGCCATGGCGTACAGGCCGTAGGGCACAAGCCGTCGTAGTGTCATGTGTACGGCATGGTGTCGAACGGCAAAGAGGAGGAAAATGGCGCAATGACAAAACCCTCTTGACTGCCAATTAAAGATGCGGCCGCCAGCACAAACTTTACCCTCCCACTCGGGTGCGGGCAGGCGTGACCCCCATCCGCACGCTCCTTCCCCACGCCGAGAGTCTGCTTGCCTAATCGGGCAGTAACGAACAATGAACGGGAAATCGTAGGCACAATTCAACCCTACGCACACAATCATGCAATGTCACTTCAGGCCACGTACGAGGACGGCAGCCGTCTGGCTGCCGGCGCCCAAGATTACGCGGCAGCTCAGCAACACGGTCAGCAAATGGTATTCCGTGCTTACCTAATACCGGGGGAGGGTCCTCCCGAGGCTTCGGTAACAGGGGCCAGCGCCGCAAAGTGGTATCACCAAAAAGTAGAGGGGTATTGTCGCATTGTAACATTTCAGCAAACGTCGTCTGGGACGCAGCCCGCACGGATAGGAGCACAGAATGCGTTCCTACCACTGTGTAGCACATTGCCCCTACGTTTTTTCTTACCAGTCGTTTGACCGGTCGTCGGCTTTGAGCGCAAATAGGGGTTGCGACAGGCCACGGGAGGCGAGGCAGTGGTGGAAAAGGCGTGCAAGGACTGTTCCCCAGATACCCTGCAAAGGTTAAGTGCACATGAGCTTGCTTCTCCACAGCACAGCCTTGCCTTGACCGTGAATGCAAGGCTGCCTCCAAGCAGAGCAAGTTGCGCCATTCTCGCATGCAAGTGATATAGGGCCATTTCACTTTTGTAAACAGCGTGCCGGCACTCGTTCTGCCTGGCGTGGACTTTTCCTCCCGGCCGAGGGCAAGGTGACGAGCAGAAACGGCCTCCTTGGAAATGAGGCGCAGATCCTTCATCGCCCCTTTACAAGTGGCATGATGATGGGCACCAGAATTTTACCGCTCTGGCGTTTCGAAGATGCGAATCCAGTCAAGCCGCCCCTGGTCCCAGAGCAAGGTACCTTGTAGGGGGTCACCCAAGTCGAGAGACGAAGACAAGCCAGAAATAGAAGCCAAATCCCAAACAGCACAGCTTTGCCAAGTATAAAAAGAAGAGTGCAACAGCACAAAAAAAGCACAGCAGCTTACATTGTAGGTGGGCTGCCAGGCTGTGCTTCTGTAAGATGCAACGTCCTCGGAGAAACATACGACGATGCATCGGCAGCTACGGAACTCCGCTTGCCTAGGCAGGGTACGAATATGTCACGCATACGAAATACCAAGCCGTACACACTAGAGAATGCCTTGCGTCTTGTGTTTTCTTCCAGTACCGCATGACGGCCCCTGCATGACGACTTGCCTTTTCAGTCCTTCTACCATTGTCCTTCTACCAGAGCACAATACATACGCTACACTACCTTTCCATTGTCCTTCTACCAAAAGTAACTCCTCCGCCCCAGCCACCCCCGAGTCGACCCCCCTAGAGCGTCTGTTTTCTCCTCTTCTTCGTTACCTCCCGTCCGTGAAACAGCTTCTTCTTATTGGCTGGGTCGCTTCCGGTTTTCATTACACTATTTTGTTCGTATTGTGGCAATGCCCTTTCAATTACCATATTGGCGCTCCATGTCATAGTGCACCTGCTAGCCCCTGTGATTCGTTCTCGGTGACCGTGGCGGGTTGGGGACGTACCCTCTACTGTCTCTCGATTTGTACTCGCGGGGGGTACGTACCCTCTACCGTCTCGATTTCACGGGAAGCTACAAAGTTTTCCTCTGATCCCCCATCTTCAGCCTGCCAAAGACAAGCTCTCGTTTATCATGGCCTTTTCCAGCAGAGTTGCGCCATTTTCGGCAGAGGAGGCAAAACTTTTCCAAAACCCCTTTCCCCTTTTGTTCTTCCAATTTCCACTCACCCGGCCGAGTAATTCGGGGGGCTTTCATCTCGAAACTACCGCGGTAATGGCAGTGCTGTGTACACTACATCACCTTGAAGGAACAGTAGAATAACAATCACCCAAGGTTGCAGCGAGCCAATGGTCTTAATCGGAAAGTTAGAAACAGGTGCTGACCAGAGACTAGCTGGCACCATCACACCTTTCGACCATGGCTGGCCACACCTGTCCGGTTTGCTGTGACGATACCGGTTTTTTTCTTTTTCAATACGGCACGACGACGGCCGCCATCCGTCACCGCTATCCAGTCACATCCCTCTCGGGGCTGAAAAAAACGCCTCAAATCAAGTGTCGATCCATTGGTGTTAGCTGGCCCAGTGGCCTTGGCCGCTGGTATCCGTCGTACATAAGAAATAAGCACAGCGATCAAGGTTTTAACGTCTGCGCGGTCTGAGCACTCCAAGCGTAGCCGCCTAGTTTCATACTGAATCAGGCAAAGTCTACGGGCCAATAGACGGCAAATCAAAGTCACAGATACGGTGTATCCAAAGCGGAGATTATATGCCATTTGTGAGTTATGGTTAATACGCACATTTTGGGATTCCAAGGAGATATTACATATTCATCATACTGATAAACGCAAAAAGAAATTGAACGGACGAAGCACCCCAGCAAAGAGCACAAAAGTCGTTCCAATGCGGGCTAGTTTTGGCACCGCCAAGAGGGATGGCCCTGCTAGTAAGTCGGTAATAGTGCAGTGCACATAATAGTGCAGTTCCACTGCACTATGTAGGAAATAGTACACCAGGTTTTCTAGCATGGGACCAATTTTGCCGTCTCTTTCGCACTGCCGAGGAGGGTTAATGTAACGGTGTCGTAGCGTTCCATTTGCCATGTCGGACGAATCATTTCGCAATGTGACTGGTAGGATGATACTTTCTCTAGAGTCACATTTCTTTTGTCGTCTAGTACTTGTGGTGTAGTGTAAATAGCTTGGCTTCGTCGCCTCGGCAAAAGACAAAATGTCCGTCCGCGCTGTCGACTGGCCCCGATCGGCGGACGCCAAATGAAGAGCCGTGCGGGCGCTATGTACAAGCCCCGGGTACAGGGCTTGGTGATCACACCAAAACCCGGTCCAAGCGGCGGCTGCCGGGATCAGGGGCAAGCCCGAATCGTCACAAAAGGCCATATCCTCCCTGTGGGCCGCCGTCACGCCTGGTGACTTGCTAAAGCGATCATCTACGGTATTGTAGACAGAAGCAATGATCCCATGGCCATCTAAACGTAGTAGTGTCAGCCGCAGCTGTGGCGCCAACTAAATAAAAGGTAGACTTACCTTGAAGAGGTAGACTCAAGCAAGGGGTTGTTCACTACGCTTCGTAGGAATACGTGTAGTCTTACACCACGGCAGATGAAGATCAATAAATGTAGATAAAAAGGCAGGCTTTGATGAGGTCCCGTTCGGCTCGTCCCACACGGCCGTGGCCGCCCCTAAGAAAAGGCATCACCATCACCTTGCAAGGCTGGTGAGCAGCTGACCGTCTGTACGTGCTTGGGGGGACGATCAAGTACTACATGGCACGACGTATAGTACATCACGGGCACCACTGCTGTCTAGTATCTCGGATTGGCCTCCCGTTGCTCGGAGTCATGGCGGTTGGGTTGTGTGTCTCTATGGCTGATTTATGCTCGGAAGAGAGTGAGGTACACAGCATTTCACAGCATAGACAAGGGGGTCCCTCGGGAATGGGACGTGATTTTGTGTTGCGTAATATGAAGTTCCGATGCCGCTGCTCTGTAGACCCTTTCTCTCCCTATTGTTGCTTCCGTGACCGAATACTGCATGCATATGCACTCGGACAAGCCAACACTCGCAAGATGAACACTTCTCACCGTCAGTCTGACCATGGCGATAGAGAGTGGCCTTTGTACTTTGTACCAGAAGCTCAAGGTTGGCTTGCTGTTGAACAGCGCAACAAGTTGGCGGCAGGCAAATCATGACACGGCAGTCGTTTTTGCGGCCAGGGAACGCCGCCACCTGGCGCGTGGATATTGCATACCAGCTGTCTTTGGAAGGGTTTCTCAGAGTTTGGAGGACGTATGACATTCGGCTTTGATGGCTTTCCTGCCTTCCGCTCATGCGGTTCGTCATATTGTGTTGTCGAAACGATAACGACAGTACCCGATCATTGCTCCACTTGTGATGTTTTTTCTGAGTGATTGTGAGTTGTCTATCCCTCTTTGCTCCTTTCGGTGGAGAATACGGCAAACACGAAATGGCGACTAGACGCAGACAAAGGCCATGGTTATGCCACCGCAGCTTACACGTAGTAGGAAAACAGTCGGCAAATCCGACAGCGTGGAAGCGGAGCACGATAGTAGTTAGGCGACGCAGACGCGGTCACATTTCTGGCTGCATGAGAAAGGCAGCTGCAAGTTTGTGCCGGGCTGGTGGTGTGGGGCCGATATGCAGACCTTTTCGTTTCTTTGGGGGTGCGAGTACGGGGGCGAAACGGCACACGCACAGCGGTCGCTATGACGCACCTTGCCGAGCGAACATCTGCTCTCTTTTGTGATTGGGCACTGCAATGGCACGGAAACGTGAAAAAGAAAGCAGAGAGTGTAAACCATAAGCCTAACGGTGAAAACAGGAAACCATATGAAAACTCGATTAGACACAAGAACAAAAAGGGGTAAGAGATGGAAGCTACAATACGTTGGCGTCCAAGGCGAGTGGACCAATTAGGCAGCAATGCAGCCTTTCAGTCCACGGCTCTTTCCCCAGGCAGAGCAAAATATCCTAGTTTCCATGCGTCTCATTGCTCCTTCCGTGAGAAGTGCTAGTGCAGTGGCGGATCCGCAGGAACAATGCGAAAAACCCCTTCACTAAAGACAAGTAACCTTTGCCATTGTACCGGTTCGTTCCTCACCTTTGGACAGCTGACAGCTTCACCGACATTCGTAGATTTTCACAGCCCGTGTTTTTGTGTTCTCACACATTGTACAATGGCGGTCAGTTGAGATCCGCTCTGACCGGTCAAGTCTCACACAGACCATCGGTGTATCCACACTTGACGCCCAACCCGTCTCTCCTTCCCTACGTAGTAACTATCCTGCTAGCGATCTTTGCTGTCCACGATGAGTGGCATTTTGGCTGCTTGTCGGCGCTGCCGCTACACTGACGGCTTGGGTCTCGGCGTTGGTTCCCGACAAGGCCTTCCGCTTTCCGCGAGGAATCGGGGCTTGCCACGGCAGACCGAACGCGACTCAGGTCCTTTGTTCGGCCGGGACGGTATATACGCAGGCGCAAAGTACAAAATACTTTTCTGGCAGTGTACTGGACGCGCTTTCCAACTTGGGCGTGCCGTGTCCCTTTTTGTCTCTCTATGCATCGTGGCTTCCCAACTCGGCACTGGGGTCGTGGCCGTACAGCGTAGCTCTTTCCTTTTTTTGCTTCCCTCACCGCAAAGTCAGCTGCAAGGACGGCGTCCGGCAGGAGCCATGGCCCCTTGCCAATGCGCTTGTGTGCATACACCCCCTACAGACCGCAAGCTTTGTTTTTCTTGACATCTCCGGCCGCATCTCACGATACTCCCTTTTCCCCACAAAGCTGCCTTTTCCACCACACATGGACGACTCGCGGAGCCACAGCCTCATGACACCTAGCGTACAAGACTGGACACATTGCACGCTGCTGCGCTGCAACTGCACAGCGCATTGTAGACACGATACACGCCCCGATAATGTCTTGGAAAGACAACGATAACAAACCCACGCACTAGCCACTGCCAATGAGATCGGCATCGCGCGCTCTCCTGGCCCGGCTCCAGATGACTTTACGAGGTTATTGCTATCCTACCGGCTGACCGCTGCGCCACGCCGGGATTGCAGTGGGATGGATTTCCGCCAGCACACTACACTACGACATACGACGTACGACATGCGGCGCGGCACGCGTGCTTACAAGTACACGGCAAAAGACATAATCACCCTTTTGCTTATGTCAGTCGCGACGACAGGCAGTCTCCTTATCAGAGTCCTATCACACGTGTACAGAGAGCTGGGTTTCCGGGCACGAAGATGCTGTGCGCAGGCATTATCAGACATGCAGCTACTAAGTCGCGGCGCCCACCCGGACCAGCCCTCAGATTCCCCGGTATTAGTGTAGAAGGCGAGTGGTGCAGTGGAACCGCGAGTGCCTAGCGTTACGCTCTTGGTCTACAATGGCCCAAGACAGCGTGGTTCGCACAGCTGTTACGACGAGGCTAAAAGCGCAGACTTTGACCCCTGTCATGAGCGAGCAGAGTTCGCGGCAGCCAACAGTCAACAGGTCGGTGCTGGCGTCATGTTCTGCTTTGTGACGAGTCATGCTGAGAAAGAATGGCTGAAAGGCTTGAGATTGCGCCGAGGCCGACGAGGGATGACGAAAGGTGGCTTAGGTACTACAGATCTTTACGAGAGGATTTGCTGACTGGACGACCCCACCGTCTCTCGCAATGTACTTTTGGACATCTGCGGCTCTGACTTGAGCGTTGGCCAAGATGCTGCAGAAGAGGACGCAGCTCGACCGCCAACACGGCCGCCGTTCTGCCAGCACGGACACACACAAGCACCCCCAGCACTCTTGGGCTTTGGGCTGTCATCGTTTGACATGCAGAATGCACAGTTCCTCGCGCCGGCCCTCGCTTAGCGCTCGGCTTTCAATCCGTTGGCCGCTCTGAGAAGTGGATGGTCCCCCTTACTATTTGCTACAGATACTCCAGTGTACACTACGGGTACAGTCTGGACTACGGGAATGTCCCTAGCGCAACTGGCGACTGCACTAAGTGCACATATATGCTTATAACACGAAATATCATCACATACCACTACGGAGTGCGGGTAGTGTGCAGCGCCACTACCTCTGGCGGACTCGTCACCTGCCGTCACAGCCATTGGTCTCTGGCAGACTACACTCACTGCAGCAAGCACGCTATAGCCACGAGTGCTATGATTCACTACTGTCGCAGCCAGATGCAGCCGTTTCACTTAGCAGCTGTGGCTAGTCCTGCCAACGCTGCCGCTGCCGTTCTCACCGACTGCGGTGCGGCAATAGCGGGAGCGGGGGGGTAGCTGCAAGCGGTCAGTCACCGCTTGAACTGCAGCTAACGATGCTCTTCTAAGCCGTCGTGCCCAACGAGGCGTCAACAAGGTGCTTTTCAAAGAGCGTGGGATGGTGTCCAAAGTGCTCACCGTACACACTACACTACACTCGAGCAATCTGGCCTGCCTCGCCACGAGCAGCACAACACGTTTTGCCAGATGTTGCGCTTCACGACGTACTCCACTCCTCACTTATTATGTGCTCATTTTCAATTCAATTAGCAAGCGGCCCACATCAGTGGGGAATCCATCCTACTGGGACGTTCTAATCCTCAACGGCATACTGCAGCAAAGCCCGGGGTGTGGTGGATACAATCCTACTAGGTAAAAGTACACTACACTGCGACGCACTCCCTATTGTGCGTGTAGGGAGTTACGTCGTAGTCACGCTTGTCTTGATGGTCAGTACAGATGTTGCATCCTGATGATGTGCCCCGAGAATCTTAAATAACACGCAGCCAGGGAGAGAGGGCTGCGAGCGGCCGCATCTGGCTATCGGCCCCGAGGCATTCTCGGCATCGTGAGCTCATGGTCCAGCAAGATATATTTGCACTACTCTCCGGCCTTTGCTTCAGCACACTATTGGTGCAAAGCTCAACCGGTTTGGCGCCCGCTATTAGCAATTTAAAAGGGGGGGCTATTTACAGTGGTGGAGTGTCTACAGGCATGGCTAACAGGGGTGCTCTAACGACAGAACCACTGATGAAAACATTGAGCGCTTTCCCTCCTATTCGTCCCCACGCAAGGCCCCAAGCACTGCACTACGCAGCGGCGCAAGCTCGGTGGCAACGTCCTGCCTGGATGGGCACGCCAGAAGCCGGAGAAACGCGCCACGCGTAGCGATGATGGCCTTTACCAAAGCTGTATCGTTCTGCAAATGGCGATGCTGCTCCGGGTCGGCTTCATTTCCTTGCTCGTCTTGGTGGAAGCTCAACGGCCAGTAATGTAAAACAAACATGCAACAAACACGCTTCCTCGATCACGGCTCTGGAGGCTACTTGCTATAAGGTATGCTGATCTTTTCCTTACCCCTTTTGGCGGTTGATCTACGGACGCAAAGCTGTGTCTGCATATGCTGCATCTTGCTTCTCATGTGGCTTCTTTATACCGCCGTGCCCGGCACCGGACTTGCGGGTTCTATCGGGCTTCTTTGGGAGGACGAATTGCAGATTGTGTGGCACTCGGAGGCTGCGAGACGGCACGTCTTATGGTACTCTGCTTTTGTTTTTGCTTCTGCTTCTGCCTGCTTCTGTTCTGCTTCTGCTCTTCACTTCCTTGTCCTCATGGTCGTGAGCACTCTGCCTTCTCCTTATTGCTTCGTCCAGTCATATTTCAGGCATACCAGGGGCATTTTATATCAAGCGGCTGAGCTTGTCCATTATTCAGAGATCCATATCAACGCCACGCTGCCCCATGCTGCTCCATACAAACCCTCTTGCGTCCCCAAGTCGATTCGGGGTCTCTTCTGGCCAGTGCCTCTCTAGCCAGTGCTTTACATTCCTCTAGGTCCCTTCTCACAGCTGCGGCATGCGCCTATCCATCTTAGTTTGAATACTGCAGTGACACCACTACACTACGTATTTACGTCGTAACTTGGAGACTGCGTAGTGGTGTACATAGTGTAGTCTACGTCGTACTAAATTCTCAATACACCCCTCCCCCTTCCCTGCTGTCACCGTTTTGACGCTAACTTTTTACACTCCACCGTCCAGTATGATTCTTCTCTTAAATTTCGTTCATGGCCTCATTTCTTCCTCAATACTTTGACCAGTATGCTCATGTGCTTCCATAGTGCTTGGATTAACCGTCAGCAGCAACCCTGGTGATTCCTTTTGCTCTACTTCCTATTGCTTTGATATTCCTCCTTTGTCACTGCTCGCATCTTCGGCCAACCAACTCACGCCGTTCTCTGCAACTTACAATCACCCTCTTATTACTCTTACACTTACGCCTTCATGATAACCGGTCCCGAAAGAGCCACCAACCAACGCTGCTATCCTCATTAACCTTGTTCTTCTCAGCCTTTGCCTGTTCCACCACTTACGAACGCCATCTGACAAAACCCGAGCTTCCGACGTCTTAACCCTTTGCCATTACGAGGGTGTCCAACCGCCAGACCAGCCTTGGGGCCCTGGTCGTCCCCCCGGTTCATAATCCCCTACCTAGTAAGCTCTTCCCGAAGGCTCTGGTCTTTAGTTGTTCTCTTCTATCCAGTTTCACCTGGCTCCTAATCTGCTGTGGACGGGTTTTTCGCGGCACGGTGGCCTAGGCACTTCTTTCTGTCTTCTCACTTCACCTTTTGCTCGAGTGCCTTCTTTCTTCCCTTGGTTACTAACCTCTGATATAGGCCCTACAACAAAGGTCTTGGGCAAGGAGCCTACCCTTGGATCCTTCTCTCTCTTTTCTCTCGTGGCAAAAGCAGCTTCTTCAAGTCAAACGATATCAGTTTGTGCATAGGGTGCGAGTATCCTCCATATCTGCTTTACACACGTAACCCGCCGTGAGAAACTCTGTCTCCTTTACCATTTATCTGTCTCAACAGCCACCTTGGCGCTGTCGGCCGCATCACCATCTGTGGCCCTTTTTTGCCCCCATTGGACTTTCTCACGCAGAGGCAGCAAAGCCTGCAATACCGCAACCATAGGATCCACAACAACCACAACGGCGACGGTGACGACGACAACGGCTTACTTTTCTCGTCAACCGAGTACAGATAGAGTGCTTTCCGAGAGCTACCTCCGTCGAAAAGGGTCTACGGGGGATCTTCGAGAAGCCGTCGGCTCCGCAAGGGCTACCCTGGTCGCCGCTGCCGCCGCCGTTGTTGCCGCAGCGAAAATTCAACCGTCGTCCTTGTCTGACTCGACTGGCAAGTCATCCTTCAGTGGCAGTCTCGGAGCATTCGGCCGGTCAGAAGAAGGCGGCAAAGGCGGTTCATGTCCTGGCCCTCAGGGTCGAGACACCGCGCCTGGGGAAGCCAATTACCAGGGCCGTTCGATGCCACAGGGCAGTGGCGCATCTAATACAGCTTGCTCTGCCTTGCATCACTCCGCCAAGAGGCCCGATCCACCAGACGACTCTTGTCCTGCACCGAATGGGCGGTTTGTAGCACCCCAGGCCCGTTTCTTCCGCAATGATTCTGTCTCCCAGCAAGACATGTTGCCCGCCGACGAAGGCAGCAGCAACATCAAACACAACTTCAACGACGATAACAACAACAAGCACAGCTACAACGACGACAACAACAAGAACACCAGTACCAAAGCCAGTGGCCAAAGCGATAACGGCACTCTCCAGAACCGCGTGAGCAGAGAATCGGGATCAAGCCCTGGTCCGGCGGCCGGTATCAGTTCGGGAGGAGATCCCGGCGAGCAGCACCAGCAGCAGAGCGGCGGTCAGGCCAGCGACGACATTCGAGAAACCACAAGGAGCATGTATTCACAACCGCCGACGTCCTCGGCGGCTTCCGAGGCTGTGGCTGCCTTGACTGCGACATCTATGGCGGCCCCGGTTGCGGCAGCCGCCGCCACAGCAGAAGCTGCAGCAGCATCATTACCGCCAGCGCAGCCGATCAAAGCAGAGGACCGGAAAAGACCATTGTCTCCTCCCCGGGCCTTTAATGTACAAAACATGCTGAATCCATCCGATTCACGGACTGCGCGGACCGGACAGCATCCAGGTGCGACATCGAGCGAGTCTGATCCCGACCAGGGCCTGGCTGCGGGCGGTGATGCCGTGTTCGGCCTGGACTCTCGGCCCCTGCCGCGAACACGGCCGGATATCATGAACAAGAGTCCGCTGATGCGGCCGTCGGGAATGGCAAGGTCCGGTCCTGTGCCGGAAGGGCAGGCATCTGCAGTCTTTCCTTCGCCCCCCCCTGGCCACTCCCGGCCCCTGCTAAACTCTTATCGAGAGATACCTCCACCACTTCAGCTGTTGCCGCCCATATCTGCACACCCTGGAGGCGGATCCTCTTCTGCTTTTGGAGGGCCCCTTCGGCGGATACTAACCCCCCGTCGGCCAAGCCTTGGCCGAGCCGGCGGGGCATCTGCCTCCTCGAGCTTGCCAGCGGAACCGTCGTCGGCTTCCGGCCAGGGCGTTGATACCCAGACAGGCGCGCCCTTGCTGATGCCCCCGGGTTTGGCTCCGCGAAATGTCGGACCCCCCATACCGTCACCACCGCGCTCTTTTTCACAGCCAATGTACCATGGTGGCAGTGGGGGTGCTTTGACAGAGAGCCAGGCGACAGACCTTTCCTCTTATTCCATGAGCGACTCACCTCATGGGCAACGCCAGCAGCCGGGGCCGTCTCCAATGGCATATACGACCAGCGCTCCACCGCGACGGTCTATCATGAGTGGAAGTGTGGACGAGCCATGGCAACAGGGCATGGCACCCGGCGGCGGCCACAACAGTGCAGGCAGCGGTGCTGGCGGCAGCGGTGTTGGGCTTGGCGCACCCGGGAGTGTGGGCGTTCCGGGAAGCCTGGGAACGGGGCCAGGGGGGGTCTCGGTGGCGATGGAGGAGGGCCAGCGCTACATTACGATCACGCCAACATACGGGGAGGAGATTCGCGTGCCTGTGGACGTGCACCAGGCGTCGAAGCAGGCAGATGAGAAACGGCAGCGCAATGCCGGTGCCTCGGCGCGGTTCCGGGCCCGGAAGAAGGAGAAAGACCGCGAGGCACAGGCGGGTCTGCAGCGGCTAGAGGCGCAGAACCGGGAACTGCAAAAGCTGGTGCGCGAGCTGGAGCTGCAGCGTGACTTTTACCGCAACGACCGCAATCGGCTGCAGCAGCTCATGTCGCAGAACCCGAGCATGCGGGATCTGGCCAAGTCGCCGCCCAGCCCCATCATCAGTACACAGCCATATGCATCGCTGGACAACAGCCCGGCTACTTCGGGCGCGTCTCTGCACCAGGCCCAGACACCTCACCAATTGCAGCAGCTGGCGCCATTTCCACTCCAGCAGCAGCAACAGCAACAACAGCATCAGCAACAACTCCAGCCCCAACAGCAGCAACAACACCAACACCACCAGCACCAACACCAAGCGCCCTATCAAATGCAGCATCAGCATCAGCCGCCACCGGCGCCCCAAATGTACGCACAACCGCCCTTTCCGCCCATGTCAACGTCAGCGCCATTGGGATATGGCGCGAGCTCCGGTCCTGCAGCACCGCCAACCCGACCAGAAGGGCGAGAGAGCTCTGGCATGGAACGGCCAGCGCGCCGGCGCCGGACCGACTCGGGACCAAATATGGACTACCCCGGTTCGCCCTATGCAACCTCGCCGGCGCAAACGCCACGTACGTCGCTGCCGCCACCCTCTGGCTTCCACGGGCTGGCCGCAGCTCCGCATTCGGCCTCTCCCAGCAACCCAAGGCTGCCGCCTCTGCGCATGGAATCGCCCAGCATGGGCGGCAGCAGCAATGGCCCGTTGGCAAGAACCACCTCTTCACCCACTTCTAATCCTGGCATGGGCGGGCCGCCGCCCCCGGCACCCTATCCGCCTTCATCAGCCCCGTACGCCCATCAGATGCACGAGGTGGCAGGATGGGCTACCAGCACGACGCCACCTCCCCATTCTTCGTCGGCGTCGATGCACTACCCGCCGCCGCCGCACGACCAGAACCAGCACAGAAGATGACGATAAAACCAATGAAGCATTGGGAGGGGCTTTTGTTTTCTCTTTGATTATGCCACTTTCGGCTTACCAGCCATTTACATTTTTAATTATCCCCTTTTCAAGTTTGGTTTTATCTCATCCTTCTTGCACTGGACGGCGCACGCGCAACGCTCAGCTCTCCAACTCTCAACTCAACTTCTATGTTGTCTTTGACCAGCCACAATCCCCAGACTGGAAATTGGCGCCCCCCTCTCTCTCCTTGCTTCCTCTCCCTCAGATGTGGTTTACGTGCGGTGGTTTTGGCGGTCCTTTTCCTGTTAGAGCAAGCGTAGCATAGGCCGGGCAACCGGCTAATAATGGTGTTTTGTTTTTGCATGTTTTGTTTATCGTTTTAATGTCTTGCTCTGGTTGATGCATACTGTCCATTTGCCAAGCACGTCTGCACATTCTGGGCATCGTTTCCTTTGTTTGATTTGCATTGCCTTTGATTTTGATTTTTTGATTTTGGGTTGATTTTGGGCTGTTTTGGTTGATTTTGATCTGCTTTTATTTGCCTCCCTATTGCTTTGATTTTGCGCGTGTTTAAAGCCAGCATGGGAAGCCAGAGAATGACGGCAAATGGCCTGCCGACTTGAGGAAAGCGAGGGTATGGTTTACTATATTGGAGTTCTGTATTCTCGGGCAGGACATGGCAGACCAAAACTACTGTCTGCAAATATGACAGCATGGCGTATAGAGCTTGCTTTTTGCTTTGCTTCTTTTTGCTTGTTTTCCCCTATACTTTTTATTGCGCCTTTCCCTGCCTTTCTTATACCCTCTCATCATTTCTGCACTCCTTTTCTTGTGTCGTTTACACGCCCTGATATTGTTCATTCATTGATATCCACAAGTTTTTCCTCTCGCACAGGCCATGCAGACTGCTACCCCCCATTATCTGGTTTCTTTTCCTTTCCTTTGTTCTGGGCTCTGGTTTGCAGGTGTCATTGGGGAGGACGGGGAGGAAGGGATAAGTTTGCATACATTCAAGGCACTTGCGGGAACGGGTAGATTCATAAAGCATCACGAGGGCAAAACAGGACCTCCATCTAGGCTTTCAAAAGAACGAAAGGGAACGATAGCGGGGGAAGAGGGGGAAAAGGCACGAGTCTGCGAGAGGCAAAGGCGAGCGCGGCGTTGTTATTCTACAAAGATTGATATATTCGCTTCCCATGGACTGAAATGTGTTTGGGAACGATACAGCCGACCCGGGCAAAGTACGAGATGAGATGTAGAAGCACTCCAGACGAGCAAGACCCACTCGTGACATCAAGACGGCCCCTCTGGTACCTCGCAGTTATCCGGTCTGATCGCGGCGACACCAGTTCAACGGCCCGAATGGATTCTGGTCCGAGACTCCCGTGTGCCCGACGTCTCTGCGTGGCAGACTCCGTGTGCCCGATGCGCTCTGCGTAACAGACTCCATGTGCCCGACATGCTGGGTCCTGCGCGGAGCCGCAAAGGTGCATGTCTCGCGGTATGGAGAAACTACTTTATCCACTTGCAGGTACTTTGCACAATCGCAATTTTGCAGTGCAACATTTATTTTTTCCATGCGAACCCCAAGCAGGGTCTTATTTCTCCGCTTATCCCTTATGTCAGCGGGGGAGGGGAGCTCCCCCGCAGTGGGAAAAGTAGGAAGAAGGCAGCGAGGGAGGGAAAGAGAAGATGTGGACGAAGAACAGGCAAAAGGGAAGGAAGAAGAGGGAAAAAGGAAAGAGAACAAGGGAAAAAAGAGACAAATAAGGAAAAAAAGGAAAAGCGGAAGGCAACAGCAAGGGAGCGCGGCGTTTGGACTGGCGTCTGTTAGTCGGGACTTTCTTTCCTGTTTCGGCAGAGCAGCGCCAAGAAAAGCAAGAGAATCCGCGTCGATAAGCAGCTCGGCGCCGCGAGAGCACTGAGCTCTGAGCCCCTCCTTTTTTTCGTTTGATTTTCTTCTCTTTTGCTTTGCCATACTTATTAAGCTGTGCCCCTATGACTCCCAGGCCGAAGTGGGGGTACGTTGGGGAACGAATAAGTAGGCACAATGTTTCGCTCGTTTTTGCGGAGAACATTCCCGAGTAGTTCCTTCCTGCCACCCAACTTGCCTTTCCCATCACTCTCGCCTTTTGCGGCGTCTTTTGTTGCCATTTCGACCGCGCCCTCTGCCTATTATTCCACCATGGAGGCCACTATCAAAGCGCCCAACGGCAAGACGTGGAAGCAGCCGCTGGGGCTGTACATTAACAATGAGTTTGTCAAGAGCAGCGACGGCAAGACGATTACGGCGGTGAACCCGAGGTGAGTTTGGTATCCGTCTAATTGTTGTCTTGAGTTGTTTGTCCGTCAATTTTAGTCTTGTCTGACCATTAGCACGGAGGAGGAGATTTGCAAGGTGTACGCGGCCAGCGAGGCCGACGTCGACAAGGCCGTCAAGGCTGCACGGGCGGCCCTAAAGGCGCCAGAGTGGAAGAGCCTGTCGGGCACGGAGCGCGGAGCGCTGATGCGGCGGTTGGCGACGCTGGTGCAGGAGGAAGCCGAGGTGCTGGCGTCGATTGAGGCGCTGGACAATGGCAAGCCGTACGCGGTGGCGCTGACAGAGGCGGTGGGCGAGTTTGTCAATGTGCTCAACTACTGCGCGGGTTTTGCCGACAAGAACTTTGGGCAGGTGATTGACGTGGGCCCGAACAAGTTTGCCTACACGATCAAGGAGCCGATCGGGGTGTGCGCGCAAATCATTCCGTGGAACTACCCGCTGGAGATGGCGGCGTGGAAGCTGGGCCCGGCGCTGGCGTGCGGCAACGCGGTGGTGCTCAAGCTGGCGGAGCAGACACCGCTGTCGATGCTGTACCTGGCGCCGCTGGTGGCCAAGGCCGGATTCCCGGCGGGCGTGGTCAATGTGATCAACGGGCTGGGACGCGAGGCGGGCAGTGCGCTGGTGCAGCACGCCGACGTGGACAAGGTGGCCTTTACCGGCAGCACGGCGACGGGGCGGGAGATTATGAAGATGGCGGCGGGCACGCTCAAGAACATTACGCTGGAGACGGGCGGCAAATCGCCGCTGCTCGTGTTTGACGACGCCAACCTGGCCGAGGCGGCCGTGTGGGCGCACGGCGGCATTATGAGCAACCAGGGCCAGATCTGCACGGCAACTTCGCGCATCCTGGTGCAGGAGGGCGTGTACGAGCGCTTTGTGGAGCTGTTCAAGGAGCAGGTGGCGACGGTGTCGGTGGTGGGCGACCCGTTTGCGGAGGCCACCTTTCAGGGGCCGCAGGTGTCGCAGGCGCAGTACGAGCGCGTGCTGAGCTACATTCAGATTGGGCGCGACGAGGGCGCGACGGTGGCCATGGGCGGCAAGGCGCTGGCAGGCCCGCTGGCGACGGACGCGGACGCCAAGAAGAAAAAGGGCTACTTTGTGGCGCCGACCGTGTTGACCGAGGTGAAGCCGAGCATGCGCGTGTACCGCGAAGAGATTTTTGGGCCGTGTGTGGTGCTGGTGCCGTTCAAGGACGAGGCCGAGGCCATTGCGCTGGCCAACGACACAACGTACGGCTTGGGCGCGGCCGTGTTTACGCAAAACATTACGCGCGGGCATCGTGTGGCGCGCGAAATCGAGGCCGGCATGGTCTGGATCAACAGCTCCAACGACTCGGACTACCGCATTCCTTTTGGCGGCGTCAAGCAGTCGGGCATTGGCCGGGAGCTAGGCGAGGCGGGCATGGCGTCGTACTATACCATTAAGGCGGTGCACCTGAACATGCAGGGTTAGTGTAGAAGCATCATGGATGGCAAGTGTATTTGGAAGCATCATCTGTATGGATCGCAAGTGATGTATTGGAAATCATTTTGTAAGTTGTATTTGCATAAACCACTAGTAGTATACCCGCCCTTCCATGAGAACCCGCGCGGTGCGCTGCAGCTCGGCCGAGGCGAGCGTGCCGTCCGAGGCGAGCGTGGTGCCGACTTGGACGCGGCCGCTGGGGTGGCCAATGACGACGCGGCCGTCGGGACAGGGGCCGGCCAGTTGGGCCGGTAGGGTGCCGGGAATGCGGACGGCGGCGGCGAGGCAAAGGGCCAGCGAGAGGGGGACGGCTTTGTGGACTTGGCCCATGGAGAGGGCGACGCAGCGAAGGGAAGGGGGGGAGGGGTCCGAGGACGAGGAGGGGGGGGGTGAAGACAGAGGGGAGGAGGGAGAGGAGGAGGGAGAGGGAGAGAAAGAGGAGTCCGAGAGAGAAGAGGGGGGGGTTGAAGAGGAGGAGGAGGAGGGAGAAGAGGAGGGAGAGAGAGAAGAGTCCGAGAGAGAAGAGTCTGAGAGCGCCGCCGACTGGCTACCCCCTGGCCACAGCAGCACAATCTTGGGCACGCTCTGCGTGTTTGGGTCCAGACCCATGCGTTGCGCACCGGCCCGCCGCAGCTGCTCGAGACGCGCCATTAGGAGAGGGTCGGCCTCGAGGGCGGCAGCGGCGGCGGCCACGTCGAGGGCGGCCAGACGGCGGTCGAGGGCGGCGGCGGCGATAAAGACGCCGGGGTTGGCGACGTCGACGAGGGAAGCGGGGATGGGGTGGGGAGGGGAGCCGGGGGCAGAGCCGGGGGAGCCGGGGGGAGAGCCGGGAGAGCCGGAGGAAGGACAGGGAGAGCCGAAGGAAGGACAGGGAGAGCCGGAGGAAGGGCCGGGGGAAAGAGGAGAGCCGAGAGAGCCAGAAAGAGTCCCCAACAGATCCACGGCCCGTCCCGTCGGCAGCCCCGCGACCGACCCCGTCTTGGCCCCCGCCGGCCGCACAAAGGACAGCCTCACCGGCGCGTGCATCCCCGGCACGCCGTCCACGGCGCAGTCGCCCGCGGCATCGTAGACCAGGCCGGTGCCCTCGCAGCGAACGGGGAAGCGAGCCACCACGATCTTGCCAGTGTTGGTGTTGAAGATGCGGACGGTGGCTTCCATTGTTGTCTCGTCCCCCCCCCTTGAAGCCTCCCCCATTGAAGTCCCCCCCATTGAAGCCTCACCCCACCCCCATCCCCAGGCCGCCACCCCTACCGCACTCACCATGTTGCCGCAGGTACCGCCCAGGTCCAGCCTGCCGTCCCGCACGCCCACCTGCACAAAGGTAAAGTCCACGTCTGCGTCCGCTCGCCGACTCGGCGCCAGCACACACACTTTGGACGTTGACGACACGCCCGAGCCCATGCCGTCAAGCTGGCGGCCGTACTGCCGGTCCGGCGAACCCATGGCAGCCGCCAGCACGGGCGTCCAGGCCGCTGCCCGGCCCATGCCGGCATCACCGGAACCGTCCCATCGGGGCAGGTCCTCTTCCTTGACCACCAGCCCGTTGGAAGTGCCGCCGCGCACAAACAGCGCCGGGAAACTGCGGGCGGCCGGCGCGACACGGCGGGCCGTCGGCAAAACACGGCGGGCTGCCAGGCCAGACAAGGCTCCGGGTCGCATTTCAGACAAAACAAAGGCTGGTTTCAGCAAAGACTCCGTTGCAGCATTCAAAATGGTTCACGATTTATCAAGCTCGGCTATTCCCCGTCTCTGCCCCACGTGACACATGACTAATCACTCTCCTTGGTTGACGCCCCACGTGACAGTATAACTAATCACTCTCCTTGGTTGGCGCCCGTGACACCTGACTAATCACTCTCCTCGGTTAGCGCGCGGCCACGGGCCGCCCCGCTCTCGCCCTCGCCCTCGTCGTCGCTCTCTTCCAGCACCCGCGCCCGGCGGCTGCGCGAGGCCGTGGCCTGCCGCCGCCCGGCTGCGTCGGCGCCGCTGTCGTCGTCAACGTCCATACGGTCCGAGTCAGCAGCCGGCGACGCGGCCGGCGACGACAACAGCGGCTCGGCAGCGGGCCCATCCCGACCACCGCCGCCGCCGCCGCCACCGCCCTCGCTGCTGTCCTCGTCGCTGCTGCCAACCATTTCCTTGGACTTGAACTTGGCCTGGCTGCGGGCAGGCTCGCGGCGCTGCAGCCGCCGCTTCTTCTTGGGCTGGTCGTCTTCCGAGACTTGAGAGCCGTGCGCGTCCGAAACCTGCCCGTCCGACGAGGCCGCAGCCGCCGCCGCCGCGCGAGACGCCTTCTTGCGGCCGCCCTTGCGCCCGCGTTCCTTGCTCGACGCCCGCGCAACCTTGCGTTTGCGCTTTACTTTTTCGCCCGTCTCGCTGTCCGTGGTCAGCTCGGCCTCGCGGCGCGAGCGCTCCTCCTCGGCACGCTTCTCGGCCAGCTCGCGGTCGCGCGCGGCAATGGCTTCGCGTTCGCGGCGAATCTTTTCTTGCCGCTCGCGCTCCCGGTCCAGCGCCTGCTGTCTCTCGGCCTCGCGTCGCCGCAGCTCGGCCTGTCGCTGCTCTAGCGCCGCCGCCAGCTTTTCCTTGTTGCGCTCCTCGTAGTCCCGCTGGCTCGCCATGGCCCGCTCCAGTTGCCGTCGCTGCGTGTTGCGCGCCATGTTGGCTCGCTGCTCCAGGTCCGCGCGCGGGTACGGTGGCGGCGTGTGCGGTGCCGCCGCCGCCATGGCGTCCAGCGTGCTAATCGCCGCCTCCAGCCCGGCCGCCGCCTCTTGCAGCTGTGCCAGCGTGCGCTGGTTCTCGCTCAGGCTGTAGATAAAGGACGCCAGCTGGATCTGCGTAAAGGCCACGTTGAAGCGGAAGTGCACGGGGGCTTTTTCGGCGGCGGCCCCTTTCTCGCCCTCTCCTTTCTTGCCCTCTCCGTCCAATCCTTCCATCTTCTCCTTTTCCTTCTCCTTCTCCTTCTCCTTCTCCTTCTCCTTCTCGCCCTCTCCATCCTCTCCTTCCATCTTCTCTTTTTCCTTCTCCTCCTTCTCCCCCCCCCATTGCTTCTCTGCTGCCGCCAGCGCTCGCTGCGCACAGTCCAGCCCCGCCCGGTACGCTTCCAGGTCCTTGTCCGCCTTGGCCTTGCTCAGCCACGTCCGCCCCAGACACGAGAGAATGGCCGGGTCTTCGGCTCGGCCCTCGCGCGCCAGGGCCGCCTCGTAGTGCTCGATCGCCTTGCTGTACTGCCGCAGCTCCGCGTACAAGTGGCCCAGGTTGACGTAGACGTGGGCCTCGCGCACCGTGTCGCGCACGCTCAGCAGAATGGGCAGCGCGCTGCGCAGGTCTTTGCGGTCCTCAATCAGCGCAATGGCCAGCCCTTGTGCCGCGTACGCGTTGCGCCCGTCTAGCTGCAGCGCCTTGTCAAAAAATTCAACGGCCCGCGCGTACATGCTGCTGCGCTTCTGCCGCTCCGTCTCCGTCTCGCGCCGCATCTCCCGCGCCGCCGCCAGGTACAGGTTGCCCATGCCCACCAGCGCGTAGCGGTCGTGCTTGTCGTGGTTCTGCAGCGTGTGCTTGTAGTGTCGCAGCTCGGGGTCCTCGGCCAGGTTCGCGCCCACGCCCCGTCGTTTGCTGACCAGCCCGCCGCTGCCGCTGCTGCTGCCGCCGTGCACCTTGCCCAGGTACCACCCGTACAGCGCGCGCACGCCCAGGTCGCCCGCCTTGTCCTGGTACAGCCGCGCCACCGCCTCTGGGCCGCCCTCGCGCGGCTGCCGTCGCAGCTGCAGGTACGCCAGCCGCATCTGCGCTTCCGTGTAGCCCTCGTGTCGCTTCAGCAGGCCCTCGTACACCTCCACGGCCCGGTCTAGCCGCCCGCTCGCCTCGTAGCTGCGGCCCAGGTTGTAGCTAATCGTCGTCACCAGCGCGTCCGTGTCCGTGACCCCCTCTGTCTCCGCCTCGGCCTCCGCCTCGTCCGCCTTGACGCACGCGTCCAGCGCCAGCTCAAACATGTGGCTGGCCAGCTCGTGCTTATCGCCCTGCCAGTAAAAACACCCCATATTGTTGAGCAGCTGTGGCGGCAGCCGTCGTCGCAGCGCCTCGCGGTGGGCCGCCACCTCCTCTGCGCTCGCCTCTGCCGCCAGCGGGTGCGCCTTGCCAATCTCCTCGAGCTCCAGCTGCTCCACCTGCTGCAGACACTGCAGCGCCTTGTCCGGCTGCTCCGCCTCGTACAGCCGCGCCAGGTTCAGCAGCACAGCCGCGTCCGCCACCAGCCCGCGCTTGGCGTCCTTCCATGCCGCCCGCACCGTCTCCAGCAGCGACACGGCCTTTTTGCGTTCCGCGCTCGTGTCCTCCTGCAGCGCCGCCGCCGCCGCCACGGCCGCTGCTGCCAGCCCCCGCATCGCCGGGCTGCCCTCGCTGGCAAACACCTCCTCGGCGTACAGCGTGCCCAGCAGCGTCATGGCCTCGATGCTCTTGTGCCCGCTCTGCTGGATCAGCTTCTCGAGTCGCAGCTTGGCCTCGCCCAGATCGTGCTTGGCCACGGCCAGCTGTGCCGCGCCCAGCTTGGCCGGCACGTAGCCATGCTCGGCTCCGCCTCGCGCCTCGTCGGCTCGCCGGTAGTAGTCCGCCGCCCGCTCCGCGTCCCCCTCGAGGTGCGCCTTGCGCCCCAGCAGGTACCAACCGTCGCTCGCAATCGCGTGCACGTCTGTACGCTCAATCGCCTTGTGTGCCAGCGCCGCCGCGTTGCCCAGCGACTTGCGCGACAGGAAATAGCCCGCCAGCGTCACGCACGCCAGCGGCATGTTCTTGTCTAGCTTAAAGGCCCGCTGCGTGTACTCTGTCATGGCCCGCTTGTACAGCGGAAGGAATGCGCCGCTGTTGGCCGCCACCTGGCCGCTGCGGTCCAGGTAGTAGAGCCCCAGCATCATCTGCGCCACCGCCGCATCCGCGCGGATCTCTAGGCATCGCTCCCACGCCCCTCGTGCGTCCTCCTTGTACCCGAGCTGCCAGAAACAGCAGCCGATGCCGAGCCGCGGGTCCGGGTCTACCAGCTCTGGCGCCTTGGCCAGCACCGACTGATACGCCGCCAGCGCCTCGGCAAACTGCCGCTGTGCGTACAGCACGCGCGCCTTGCCCATGAGCGCCAGCATGTTGCGGCCCTGCGACACCCGTAGCGCGTCGTCAAACGATTTGAACGCCTGCCGCAGCAGCTCGCGCTTTTCGCCGTCCGCCGCCGCCGCCGTCGTCGTTGCACCCGCCTGTGCACCCGGAGACTGTAGAGCTGCCCGAAGCAGCAAAAGCACGCCGCGTGCCAGCAGAAGCGGCGGGTAGGCCGGGTTGATGCGCGAGGCCTCGTTCAGCGTCGACGTCGCCAGCTGCAAATAGTACTCCTTGGTCTTGACCTCGGCCGCTGCCGCCGGCTGCGAATACTCCTTGGTCTTGGCCTCGGCTGCTACTGTACCCTCCACCGCTGCCACCCGCGGCGCCAGCCGGCTCTTCCACAGATACATCCAGCACAGACACGCCACCATGCTCAGCCGCTCTTTCGGGTTGCCCCCGTGCTGCATCGCGTTGCCACCGCGAATCAGCATCTCAATGGCGTTTTCAATCTTGCCCTGCTTCGCGTACGCCAATGCCACCGTCATCCAGTACGTCCGTGCCGCTCGCTCGTTCTCAAACAGATCACACAGATCCGTCGGGTCGTCTGTCAAATTCTCCAGCCCAATCTCGACCGCCTCGTCCTCGTCCTGCGTCGGCACGTCAATCGACGCCGGAACGTCGGCAAACCGCCGGCTCGCCGGCTGCGCGTATCCGCCGCCGCCCTCGGCCTGGCTGTTGCGACCCATGGCTGTCGACGCCATTGTCGTTGCTTAGAAAAGCGCGTCTTTGATGGATTCCGCGTCGTGTCCGAAATCGCGTTCCTTGTTCGCGCCAACAGCTCCAGCTGCAGAGAAGATGAACAAGAATACACACGCCGGCTCCTTTTGATGTCCTCGTCGCCGCTATGGATGCATCCTCTTGACGTCCGGTGGTGATGCGCGTCTCCCTGAAAGAAGTTGGAGCTTTTGGCGAATCTAACAAAAATAGCTTGCAACCAGGCACACGTGACGAATCTTGGCAGCTCCTGCATATGGTCACGTGATGGGCAACAACAGCTTGCCTTCTGCTCCGGCCTTGACACAGTGTGATGTGTACACTCACTTCTGGGTTGTGAATTGCATCACTTTCTTCGACGTTTGTAAGCATACGTGCATCCGGCAGGTCCGCACCTACTTTATGAGTGCTCGCAGTGAATAGAATGCCTGTCAAGGCGCCGCCACGTGATACAGCTTCTTGCATGCGCATCGCAGCTTCCCTCCCCGGCAGCCTTGCCGCGCTCCTGCCTTGTGATGGAGCTCTATTACTTGTCTTGCCATGGAAACGTAGTACTTTATCTTCTCTCTCCAGTATCGCCAACTCTTTTTCCCACATCCACCAAAGGACCAGCTCTTCACATCCACAACAAGACATTGAAACGTCTCCCTCGTCTGACTGACCAGCCATGGCCCCAGGCAGGCCATGGAGCCAAACGGGCACGACGGCACCCGCAATCGTGCGAGTTTGTCTTTTGCTTCAGAAAATGGCCACCCGTGAAGCCTCTCGTTGCTCCGGCTGGGGCTGCTACACCAGTTCAGAGCAATGCGGCATCATCCTGATTGTTCTGACCGTCCCGCCCATGCTCATTTTTGTCTACTGGGCGCTTGTCATCCGACCGAAGCGGCCGAGAGCAAAGTCCTCCGCAGCCGATACGGCCAAAGCGTGGTCAAAATGGACGAATCTGTGTGCGAGCAAGGACGTCGAGAAAGCAGAATCAGCACCAGAGCCACGGCTGCAGCTGATGCTCCGGCTGCCCGGACCCGTCGTGCTGGTAGACCGTGCGACGAGCCCAGAGAGGCCGGCTAGCAACACCGACGCTGCCAAGAGAAGCCAACAGACTCCTGCAGCCTCTCCGAAAAGCAGCAGAGCTTCTTCGCCAAAGAAAGAAGCAGAGCCGACGAGACTACCGCCTGAGGCCGCCCAGCCCAGCCGGATGCCTTTTCCGCCAGTTCTCCCAGGCCCGCCAAACGTGCCTCCCCTTCAACCACCTCAGCCGCCCAATCTCTTCTGGGCGTTGCCGCCCTTTCTCTCGGTGCTGCCGCCGCCGCCGCCGCTCATGCAGCCCAGCCAGGCCATGACTCCACAGATCACGCCGCTCCCTCCACCCTTTATGACGCCCGCTTTACACCAGACGCACAGCCCGAGTCCCCCCCGTCAACAGCCATCTTGGTCAACGTCTAGTCCTCCGTCGCGAGTCCACGCCGGCTTCGATGGATTGGAGGCATTCTCTGCCCATATTCGGCCAGACACCAGCTCTGACAGCCACGTGGCCGTTCACCCAAACAGCCACTGCTCCAAGGAGTCGTCAACAACAAACAGTTCATCAGGTGCCGCATCCTCGCATAAGAAATACCGTCGAGCCACACGGAAACCACAAAACAGCCGGCCGAGGACCCGACAGGACGACCACCAGCGGCACCGACAGGGCCGTGAAGCAAGAGGCCGGGCCTACCGCGACACCAGAGAGAGACGGCCTCGGCATACTTTGGAACGGGAAAAGTACAGCCGCAGACGACGCGAGACCAGCTTGAGTATCACGCCCAATCAGTCGCGGTGAGTTGTTCTTGTTGCGTTGCCTTCTTGTTCCCTTTTGTTGCGTTATATTCCCTTCTTTATGTTGCGTTCTGTTCCTTCTGTTGCAAGTCAGAACGCATACTGACTGCGCAGTCTTCCCCGCCAGCCCTCGCGAACGGCCATTTTTGCGTCGTTGCTACCGCCTGCTATTTCCAAAGCCTTTGGACTCTCTTCAGCCATTGACACATATCACCAGCCTCGGAACCAGCGGGACGTGCCAGCTTGGCAGAACGAGTCGAAGCAGCGGCAGAACAAGTCGGAACAGAGGCAGGACCGAGAGTCGACAGACAGCTCGCCGTTTTGGAGATTCCGGGATTCGGGAAGCCACTGAAAGGGCGTCGTTTGATAGAAATTAAAGCACATAATGGCTGCTGACTGATTGCTGCCTGATAATAAAAGCGGGTCATACTCGCGCCGTCGTCATAAGGCACGACAAGAGGTTGGGGCTCCACTCACTGCACCTGCTGCATTCATCCAACTCGCCGCTCCGCATTCTCAGTAATCCGCCTCTCACTTTGTGAAGCCGTTTTCGACTCGTGCATCGCATCGTCACTTGTTGCTCGTTTATCTAGGCAGCTTCCATTGCCGCGCCAGCCCGACACCCAACCCGCGGCGCATCCACTGCCATCCTGCCGACCTCCCAGCCAGAGCTGTTATGCACTGACCCCTCCTTTTCCCTCCCCGCCGTCGCCCGTTTCGAACTTGCTGAAGCCGTTTGATTGGGGTGATTCCAGAACTCTGATATTGAGACTGCCCTGCCCGTATCTTCTGTTTCCTTCCGCTCCGACTCTCTTGGCCTCTTCGATCTCCTCCCCCCGCTCCGACTCTCTTTGGCCCCTCCGACCTCCCCCCGCTCCGACTCTGCGCAGCGCAGACGAATGGCTGCCAGCATGTGGAACCACGAGGACAACAACCCCTATAGCAGCAGCTTTGAGCGCAGAGACTCGTTTGAGTCGTCCATTGTCACGCCGTCGTCGCCCGACGCTCGTGAGTGCTTCGTAAGGGGGGGTGTTTTTTGTTCCGTTGCTGACCGGCAGACGCGCGATATGAGGTGGCCTCGACCGACGACGAGGAGCCGCCGCTCGACGTGCCAGACTATGTCAAGCCTTTGGCCGAGGACTCGGGCAGCGACTCGGAAAGCGGCGCTGCTGGCGCAAGAGGGGCCTCCCACAGCGAGCTGGTGCCGCGGCGCAAGCCGGGCGGCTACGACAGCCGCATCGAGCAGCTGCTCTACGAGAACCCCGAGACGCCCATCTTGATTACCGAGGCAGGCAAGAGCCTGGAGAGCGGCGGCCGGTACATTGTGTACACGATCCGGACGGGGGTAGGTCCCTCCAGTTTTGCCGTCCTCCCATCCAGACTGACCTTGCCAGGACCTCGAGGTGCGCAGGCGATACTCTGAGTTTGCCTCCTTGCGCGATGCCCTGACCCGCCTGCATCCGACCCTGATAATTCCTCCGATACCCGAAAAGCACACCATGGCCGACTATGCGGCGAACCCGACCAATGCCAAACAGGATCAGCAAATTATTGATCTCCGGAAGCGCATGTTAGCCGTCTTTTTGAACCGGTGTCGGCGCATGGAGCAGATTCGCATGGACGGCGTGTGGTGGCGCTTCCTAGACCCCAACGCCAGCTGGGTACGCCGTTTTTTTGTTTTGCTTTGTTTTGTTTTGTTTTGTTTGTTTTTTATGTGTTTTTCATTTGTTTTACTGTTTTTCTTTTCGTCTTTTTTTTCGTCTTTTCTTTCTCCTTTCTCCTTTCTTCTTCTTTTTCTTCTTCTTTCTTGTCTTCTTTCTTTTCTTCTTTCTTTTCTTCTTTTCTTCTTTCTTTTCTTCTTTTCTTCTTTCTTTTCTTCTTTCTTCTCTTCTTCTTCCCTCTAACGTCCAGAACGAGGTGCTGCACTCGCACCCCATTGCGTCCATCCCAAAGTCCATCTACAAGGCCCCCCCCCTGGACCCGGCAAACCCTACGCCCGCGCACGCCTTTCTGCCCGTTCCCTCCAGCTCGGCCAAGCTCAAGGTGCCCTCGGGCACCGCCCTGGCCATCCCAGCCTTGAACGGAGTGGCAGCGGCCCGGTTTCCGCCCGAGTCGAGCCAGCTGAGCGAGCAGGAGCTAGACCCATACTTTGCCTCCTTTGAGACCTCCATCAAGGACCTCGAGCACCTGCTCATGGGCCCCATGGAAAAGGTGAACCGGCGCACGCTGAGCCACCTGTCCGCGCTGGCGTCGGACCAAGAGGAGCTGGGCGCGCGGTACAATGCGTTTGCCCTTTCCGAGCAGGCCCCGACCCTGGGCGCCGCCATTGAGCGCGTGGGCCAGGCCGTGGACTCGTCCTACATTGCCACGGAGGAGCTGTCGCGGTCGCTCGGGGCGAGCTTTGCCGAGCCCATGCGCGAGCACGCCCAGTTTGCCGGCGTCGTGCGCAGCGTGTTGCGCTACCGCATCCTCAAGCGCGTGCAGCAGGACCTGACCAATGACGATCTGAACAAGAAGCGCATGCTCCTGGAGCAGCTCGAGCGGAGCGAGGCAGAGGCACGGCGCATCGAACAGTATGTCAACGGCGGCATCGGCGGCGGCAGCGGCAGCGGCAGCAGCAGCCAGGCGACGTCGTCACCACGGCGGTCAACCAGCTCGCGAGACCCGTCCGGCGGCGGCGGCAGCGGGTCATACCAGTACAAGCGCCACCAGCGAGAGGGAAGCCAGGAAGACACGGCGTCCATCGACTCCGACTTTCCCCCGACACACGGCGACTATTCCTCGGTGCCCTCCGCTAAGAACGGCCCACCGGAGCGCTACGGCGGCGGCGTTGCGGCCGCCGCATCCGCCGCCTATGCCGGATCTGCGGCAGCGCCGGCCAGCCGGGCGCCGGCCTTTTTGGGCCACAAGAAGGCGCCCAGCACGGGCAGCTCCATTACAAACAAGATCTTTGGGCCGATCCGGCACGCGGTGCAGGGCGTGGTGGACGTGGACCCGGAGCGGACGCGGCGAGACACGATTACCAAGACGCGAGAGGCCATCTCGCAGCTGGAGCAGGCCCAGGTGGCGGCGGCGCAGGACGTCAAGGATGCGAGCGCGAGCGTGCTTCGGGATCTGAAGCGGTTCCAGCGGGAGAAGGAAGACGATCTTCGCCGGTACATGGTGAGTTGGGCTTTTCTTCGTTTTCTCTTTTTTCTTTTCACTCTTTTCTCCTCTCTCCTCTCCTCTCTCCTCTCCTCTCCTCTACAATTGCTAACCTTTAGATTGCTTATGCCAAGAGCCAGATCGAATGGGCCAAAAAGAACAAGGAGACGTGGGAGGAAGCTCGTGGGGAAATCAACAAGATTGACGAGACCTAGACAGGGGCGGTTGGCCTAATGAAAGTATGGATCCGTCGCGTTGAATTGTTTTAATTGCATTTTATCCCATAGAGGTGGGAGCACACCTGCCGCGCTTCAATCATGTATAGCTATCTGTGTTTTCAATAAAAGATTATGACGAGAGAAAGGAGATTCAATAAAGCAGTTGAGAGAAAGGAGAAAGGAGAGAGGAGAGAGGAGAAGGGAGAGGGAGAAAGGAGAAAGGAGAAAGGAGAAAAAAATAAAAAGAATAAAAAAGAATAAAAAGAAGAGAATAAAAAAGAAAGAAAGGAGAAAAAAATAAACTTGTTAAAGTAAAAAAGCAAAAATAATCGAATTTGCCCAGACGCGGGATCGAACCGCGGACCTCCTGCTTACTAGGCAGGCGCAGCTACCACTGTGCTACCCGGGCCAATTGATGTTGGAAGTAGTCGTATTGGCCGTAATGATATCAGAGCACGCGCACTTCACGTGCGACGCTTCACTCCGCAAGGACCCACACAAGGTTCCAGTAAGGCATCAGTGGCAGCTTGGCGTCACCAGTACCACACATGGACACACAACACGACACACGACACACGGCACACGACATACGACAAACGGCCTTTTCCATCTTGGTTGGCTGTTGCTCTCTCTGTGTCAGGCTTTGTCAGGCTGTGCTTTTCACGAGCTCCATCAGACGTGTGCGCGTGGGAGCTGCTTGCAGGCTTCTTACACGGCGAGCAGAGCATAAACAAGCGGCGAGATAAACAGTTTTCCTTTGAGACAAAAAGGACAATAAAAGGAAGAAGGGAATAAAAGAAAATATCACAGAAAAGGAAGAAGAGAAGAAAAAAAAGACCACAGAAAAAGGAAGCAGACACTTGGATATTCGCAACACTGTTTGATGGCCTCGCCGGTGAAAGGGGGCCACGCCTCGATGAGGGAAGACGAAGAGCAGTTGCCGTTGCTGTCGGCAGCTTCGGCCGTGACGGCAACGGGAGACAACTTGGATCCCTACGGCCACGACGGCGACGGCGATCACGACCCGTTTCAGCGCACCAAATCCGTCGGCTACCTGCTGCTGCTCACCCTCGGCATCGGCGGCCTGCAGATCGCCTGGTCCGTCGAGCTGTCCAACGGGTCGCCGTACCTGCTCTCGCTCGGCCTCAGCAAGTCGCTCATGGCGCTCGTCTGGATCGCCGGCCCGCTGTCGGGCACCCTAGTGCAGCCGTACGTGGGCATGCTCAGCGACCGCTGCCGGGTATCGTGGGGCAAGCGCAAGCCGTTTATGCTGGGAGGCACGGCGGCGACGGTGGTGTCGTTGATGGCGCTGGCCTGGACAAAGGAGGGCGTGACGGGGGTGGCGAGGTGGATGGGGGTGGGGGGGGGAGACGAGGGCGACGAGGGCGGCGACGGCCGGCTTTCCCACGTGCAAATCGCCGTCATTGCCGTTGCTGTGCTGTGGGTGTACGTGCTGGACTTTGCCATTAACACGGTACAGGCGTCGATCCGGGCGTTTATAGTGGACTGTTGTCCGGCGCATCAGCAGGGTGAGTAGAGAGAGGGGGGGGAGAGGAGAAGGCGAGGGGGGAGAGAGGGGGGAGAGGAGAGAAGAGAGGAGATGGCCAGGGGAGAGAAGAGAATAGAAGCGAGAAGCGAAACAGCAGACTAACCTACCAGAGGCTGCCAATGCCATGGCTAGCCGCCTGACCGGCATTGGCAACATTATCGGCTACGTGGCCGGCTACGCCAATCTGCCCAGCATCGTGGGATGGCTGGGCGACACGCAGTTCAAGGACCTCTGTGCCATTTCCAGCGTGGCGCTCACCGTGAGCGTGCTGCTCAGCTGCGCGCTGATTTCGGAGCGGGACCCACGGCTCGAGGCCGGCTCCGGCTCCGGCGACTCCGGCGACTCCGGCGACTCCGGCCTCGTTGCCTTTTTCGTCGAAATCTTTGCTGCCATCCGCCGCCTGCCCCCTCCCATCAAGCGCGTCTGCACCGTGCAGTTCTGCGCCTGGGTCGGCTTCTTTCCCATGCTTTTCTACACGTCCTCGTACATTGGCGAGATCTACGTCGAGCCCTTTCTCGAGGCCAACCCGCACATGACCCCGGCCGAGCTGGACCGGCTCTACGAAGAGGCCACCCGGGTCGGCACCTTTGCCCTGCTCGTCTACTCCATCACCAGCCTGGCCACCAACGTGCTGTTGCCCTTTTTCATTGCGCCCACGTACGACAGCGTGCGTGGCCGTGCACAAGCAAAGCAACAATGGCTCGACCGCCTAGTGATTCCCGGCCTGACGCTGCGCCGCGCCTGGATGCTGACCCTGCTGCTCTTTTCCGGCTGCATGTTTTGCACCGTGCTCGTGCGGTCCGTCGCGGCGGCCACCACGCTCATCGGCCTGGTCGGCATCACCTGGGCGCTGACGCTATGGGCGCCGTGGGCGATTATCAGCGCCGAGATTAGCCGGCGCGATGCGCTTCTACGGGCGCGGCGGCCGACAGCACATGGCGGGAGCCACGGGAGCAGCAGCAGCAGCAGCCGCAGCCGCCACGCCGTGCCCGATCTGGAGCGGGGAAAGCCAGCACCGGGCCGGGCCTTGTCTCCGGGAAGCCTAGACCTGGACGGCGCCTCTTCGTCGGCCGCCGTCGAGCCGCTCCCCGAAAAAGTTGACCAGGCCGGCGTCATCCTCGGCATCCATAACATGGCCATTGCCGCGCCGCAGATTCTGGCCACGGTGGGATCGAGCATTGTGTTCAAGGTCTTGCAGAAACCTCGCGGCACGCCGGGCGACCACAGCATTGCCGTGGTCATGGCGCTCGGCGGCGTCACCGTGCTGCTGGCTGCGTACTTTGTGCACAAGATGGAAGACGAGCCGGCCGGGGTGCCTGTGGCGGCAGCGGACGAAGCCTGTGGCAGGGGGCTGCAGGAAGGCGACGACGACGGCGTCTTGCCCGTGCAGCGGCGCCGCAGCATCGAGCAGTCGCGCGAGAGTCTGCATCAGGCAGAGCTGGCTCGGGGAAGCAGTTTTGGGAGCGGGTTGGAATATTGATGGTTTTTGGTATAAAGACGGTATAGGAAATCTAGGGCTGCCTCAAAGGGATATAATTTGTTGATCTTTCATCCATCAGTTTTTTCATCCCATCAGGGTAAGCTGGAAGAAGAGACTGCTGGCGTTGGCTGCATATATCTGGAATTTGAAAACGGGAATCGACATTCTTTGCATGGGATGTTTGAGTATAGCAAGTTTCGGGACTCTTCTACTAGACAGTCTATCTCTTCTCGTACAGCAGAGGACGTGGCCTTTTTTGTAGGAGATTCTTAAACTGCCGAGGACGGTCAACAAGAAAGCCTAGCAGACCGTCTGGGGCTGCAGAAAGATATGATGATTATAGGCAGAGCACATTGCAAAACAGCCAAACAGGCTACCGTGGGTGATCGCGCTCGAGTATTCCTTTGCAGAAAGAATATTTGTGCCTATGGACAATGGGAGATACATGGTCACTTCTTGCTGGGCGTCGTCTCACGCAGGAGGCAAGAACAAAGGGAAAGAGGCAGGACAAGGGTATAGTAAGACGGATAGATAACGGCGAGCGGCCACACGGCGCGACAAGTATATAGAGGTTCTGCATATACATAAGAAAGCAAGGGAATTGACAATGCAAACGAGCGGAAGTGTACAAGGGCAGATTTCAACATGGTCCAGTCGTTAGATGCGTCCCACAGAAAAAAGAGAACAAGGGAAGAAAAGTAAAGAAAACAAGAAAGGTAGAGAAAGAGAAAAGAGAAAAAAGAGAAAAAAAGGTAAAGAGAACAGAGGAAGAGAAATAAATAAAGAAAAGAGTATATAAAAACACAAAAAGAAAGGGAAAAAAGAGGAAAAAATAGAAAAAAAGAAACAGAAGAGACAAAGCAAAATATAACGAGGGATAGCCCGAGTTTTAGTCGGTTATTGTACAGCCCGAGACGGGTAAAAAGAACTAAAAGACGGTGGCCGAAGAGAGGAACTCCGCATGCAATGCGTCCATGACAGTAGGCCAAAGAAACCCGGTTCAAGGCAAAAAGAGGAAAGAGGACGAGAGTTGTGCAGGGCGTCTACATGCCGCCTCGTATTCTTTGTTTCCGGGCAAGCCAGTCGCCGAGCATATTGTCCAGTTGCTGGGATGTCAGCTTGAAGAGGGAGTAGAGAAGAGTAGAGAGTAAAGAAAAGTAGAGGTGAGCCGAGGAATGCAGCCATCTGCCTGTATGTTGTCACGTGCCCGGGCGGGATTTGGCACAACAGCGACGACACACGCTTCTCAAACGAAGGGGAAGAAAATGAAAAGTAGATGTAAACAACTCACAGTTGTAATCTCCGCCAGCTTCGCGTTCTGCTCCTTGAACAGCGACCCGACCACTGGATGGTCCGGCCCGACCGGCGACACGTCGGTCTTGTCGTAGACCACCACCAGCAAGTCGCGAATGTCCGAGCCCGAGTCGAAAAAGGCCCGCAAGCTGGTGTCGCTCCATGTCGTGGCCGCCGCGCCGGCCGAGGTCGCCGTGTTGGCCGTCGTTGCCGACGTCGACGTCGTGACCGAGTCCTGCGTCTGGTGTGTGCTGCCTGACCGGTCGGCTGTCTCGAGCAGCTCCGGCGAAGGTGACGAGATGGGCGACTCTTCGCCGTCTTGGCTCGATGAATCGACCATTAGCGGCGGCATGCCGTGGGAATGGACCGGCGAGATTTCCACCGGCGACTCGGACAGGCGCTGTTGTTGCTGTTGTTGTCGTTGTTGTTGTCGTTGTTGCTGTTGTTGTTGCTGTTGTTGCTGTTGCTGTTGCTGTTGTTGTTGTTGCTGATGCTGATGCTGTTGCTGTTGTTGCTGCTGCTGCTGCTGCTGCTGCTGCTGCTGCTGTGGCCACGCCTCCTCGTCAAACTCGTCGAGCCCGGTGGCCGCCTTGTTCTCCATTGTCTGATCGCTGCCGCCCTCGTCTTCCCGCGCGCTGCCGCCCCCGACTATGCGCATCGTCGCCGGGGGCACATTGTCCACATTGTTCGGCCGGCCTTCGAAAATGGTGTGCAGCGAAGACGGCGGCGAGCCCCCCTTGGCAGATCCGCCGGCTCCGGGCACCGCCGTGCGCGTAGGCGACGAGTCGGCCGACCGTCCGCCCAACGATGACGGCGGCTGCTTCTGCAGCTTGCTCGAGTGCCGCTGCGGCCCGCCGCTCGGCGGCCGTTCTTGCAGCGGTGACACCACATCGGCCGCCTCCTCGGCCTCCATCTCCCGCTCGGCTGCCACCGCCTCCATATCAATGGACTGCTTGCCCAAGGAGTCGCCGTCGTCGCCGCCGCCGCTGCCAATGCTGCCGCTGCCGATGCTGCCGCCGCTTTCGTCGGAGCGTTTCTTGTCTTTGCGCGAAAACAGGCTGCGGAAACCGCCCGTCTTCTTGCTGTTGTCCTTGTCGCGCTTGTCCTTTTTGCGCTTGTCGTCCTTGACCAGGTTGCTGTTCAGCGCGTCCCGGTCCAACCGGTCTAGACTGGGCCGCTGCCGCACGTCCTTGGACTCGGACGATACGCGCGGCGCGCCGTCGTCTCTCAGCAAGTTCGGCGTCAGCGTAATCTTCTTCGTCTCCACCGTGTCATCCTTGAAAAAGGAGTCGCGAACCGTGCCGTCCTTGGTCTTGGTCGGACCTGGTGTTTCCGACTTGGACGCCACAAAGATCTCCTCGCTCGTCCGCGTCAGGTTCTTGCCACCCGTCGTCTCGCCGTTGCCGTCGCTCGCCAAGCCGTCGGCCGCCGTCGTCGCCTTGCCGCCTTCGCTCTTGGTCCGCGGCTTCAGCGGCTCGACCTTTGCTGTCTCGTCTTCCGACTCGCCGTCTGCCTTGATCTTGTCGTCCGCGTGCGCCGACAATGCATCGTCCTCTCTAGCCGCCACATCCTCTGCGTCCTCTTGCTGCTGTTGCTGTTGTTGCTGCCGCTGCACTTGCTGCTGCTGTGCAAGGTACTCGGCCTCCAGGTCTTCCTCGTCGGTGGAGTAGTCAAAGTCTGAGTAGTCGACATAGGTCGGCGCGGCGAAGCTGACATTCTTGGTCTTTCTCCTCCGTATGGCCGACTTGATCGGGTTCTTGGTGCGTTCTGCCTGGTCGCCGAGCATGGTGGCGGACAACTGTCGGCACGTCAGCAAAAGGAGAGGAGGGAGATATACGTCAATGTTTCAGGGAGATATACGTCAATGTTTCTGTGCTTGTTTAAACGGGCCAGCCGTTCGGTTGGCGTCTCAATGTGCTCGGCCGGGAGGTAGCCTAGGAATCAGTGAGCCATTCGTCGACAGCGAGAGCCCGTCTGGCCGCTTACCGATGCTGCTGTCCTTGACGACACGGACGAGCCACCAGTAGCTGTTGCTGTCGTCGAGCAGGACCATGGTGTCGCCCTTGGTGGCATTAGCCTGGCCTTCGACCGTGGCCACAAAGGTGTGCAAGGCATAGACAAACTCGAAATCGATATCCTCTGTGTCGCGTAAGCACTCATCGTCCCAACCGGAATCCACAAATCGCCCGTCCTCCTCGAAGCCGACCTCTTCCACCCGAGCCTTGCTCGTCGACGGCGCCCATGGAGCCAGCTTTGGATCTGCCATGGGGAGACGGGCCGCGACACTTTTCGCAGTCGTCCGGCGGCCATTGGACGGGGAGCTGTTGCATGAAAACCCACCATCTTCTATGGAGGGCGAGCTGGAGATTTTGTCCATCATATCGTCGTCCATGCCGTCGTCGGTGTCGTCCAAGTCCTCGTCCACGGCTTCGACACCCCCGTTCTGGGCCACAGCCAGCGCATCCTGCTGCTGTTGCCGCTGCTGCTGTGTGGTAGTCATGGCGTCTGAGTAGCTCGGAAACGGCTGCAACTGTTCGGGGTCGTCCAGCGACAGCGACAGTGCCAGCGACGTGTCGAGGGAGTCGGCAATACCGGCGCTGAGATTGGGCGAGTCGAAGCTGATGCTGTTCAGGTCGTGGCCGTAGGACCCGTGGTGGCTGGTTTTGCTGTCGAGGTCGTCGCCGTCGTCGTCGTTGCGGGCCTCTTCTGCGGCCAAGAGTCGAAGCGTCTGGGCCTGGTGAGGCGCGATACGAGAGCCGTTGGGGGCGTCGGAAAGGGCACTTGTTGCTGCTGCTGTGGCTGTCGTCGTCGGCTTCGTCTTTAGGCGTGAGTGGTCCTGAGCGGACGGCGCATGACAATCTTGAAGATCAATCGTGTCTGTTTCGACCGCGAAAAAGGCAGAAAAACAAAGGGGTTAGCAAATGGGTGCCATGAACAGGGGGAGGAAACTATGCGCCGCAAAGTGGATTCCGTTCTGCCTGTCGCGATTCCAACCACCAAGAGTGGGTAAATGCCAAGGGGAGGGACAAGAGAAAGAGTGGTATGGAGGATGTAAGCCACACATAAAGTGCTGGCTGAACATACCGGCACGAATCATCCCAGGTCTGGTCATGGTCAAACAGTTGCCCGTCAGGCAGAGAATCCTTCCGTTCTGTTCTCTTTTCTTTTCTTTTTCCCTTCTTATTTCACGGTGGAACCGCCGAAACAAGCGTGCTGGGCAGCCAATGCTTCCGAGAGGCTGGCAGCAGCGTATTCCATGTACTGATACGAGCACTGGCAGTCTGTTCGCATACGATGGGTGCGTACTCAAAAGTAGAGGAGTGGCGACGATGAATGTAACTGGCCGCTGGGCGTTTCTTTCTTTGCGGTGGAGGCCCCAGGTGGGCACGAGTAGAATGCAACGTACGGCGGCAGCAGACCTGTGATGCTTGTCGTCGTGGACGGGAGACGCGGGTGGGAACAGGAAAAAGGACGATTAAAATCGACAGGGGAGAAATTGCAATCAGGAGGCTGGACCAGGGTGAAACAGGCCAGCGATCGTCCAAGCCCGCAGAACAAAAGGGTGGAGCCTTGTGACAAAGAAGACCCCTTCGGACAGTGCGCGGGAGCGGCGCACAGTGGTACTGTGCTTGTGGCCGCCGCGAGAGGGACAGCACGACGGGCACTGCACACTGTCTCCGCCCGGAGAGAAAACGACAGGTAGAACAAAACGCACTGGGAAGGGGCGTGTCTTTGTTGGGTCGCTCTTTCCACTACCATCCCCCTTGCCCGGGTTGGTTAGATTCAGGGGTAGGCGACGCTGATTGGCTGCTCGACACTGTGCCTCCACTCCGCTGGACAAATTTAGACAAAGCTACTAGGCAGTGTATTTATGTACATACACGTAGGGCGTGATGTACGCTGTGCTCCAGATGGAACGGCTTCCGTCGCACATATTCATCAAAATACGTGCATGATCGAGAGCACTCGTCAATGCCGTTTGAGACGGGGCTCTTTCGAATGCTGACTTCGCATAACAGCATCCCAGAGGATTGGCCTTTGCTAACCTGAAACGGAACCAGGCAGCTCTGGCGGCCTAAACAACGCGAGGCTGCAAAGCCCGAAGCGTGACCGCAGTCACGTGGCCCGCCGAGCGGGGATGTGAATAAGGCCTCTGGTGCTGATTCCAGCAGCAGCTGTTGCCTTTGCCAACCCGTCTGCCTGTCTGCCGCAAGGCCGCGTTGTCGGCGCCTGGCACCGGCACCTGACACCTGACTGCCCCTCACTGAAGCCATTTGCCCATTTACCCCACCTGCCTGTCGTAGCTCGCCGGGCAGCGCTTTGCCCAGGCAAAGTATATGTAGGTGGAAGCGATAAAGGCTCGTCGTGTCTGCTGCGTGCGCCCGGGTGTGCTGCTATTGTCGTGTTATTGTGCTCTCCCGGCAGCCAGGCAGACGACGAATCTGTACAGCAACACCGCTGGGCTTCACTGCTCGCCTGGGCTCATTCACTGCCGCTTCAGTGGCCCATCCGCTAAAGCAGCGGCCCTCGAGCCCTAGCGCGCCCTAGCCCTCCGTCGCTTCTTGCCCTCCCTATCTGGCGCTGCTCCTCCTCTTATCGCTGCCCGCTGCCCCACCTTCCACGACCAGCGACATAGGCAGCCAAGCGACCAACCTCACCACCATCGGCTTCCCCTTCCCTTCTCTCCTGCACATTCACCATCTCCCCTTTACGCCTTTTGCTCTTCCGCTCTTGCCCGGCCGGCATCTGTACGTCTGATCTGCCCGTTTCGCTGTCTCTGACTGTCCTCTCCGTCTTTCCATCTTCCGCTTCTCAACTATCCTTTCCCGTCTTTCCATCATCCGCTTCTCATTCTCTTGCCTCCCCCTCTCTTCTCCGCCCTCCTTCTATCTCTCCCTCTTCGCCCCTCCAAGTACATTCTGGCATCTTTCATCCACTGTCCATCCCTCGGGCTTTCTCTTTCCCTCTTCGCTTCCAAACCAGATACGCTTCTTGTCTGAATATGACGTGACACATTGTCTCCTTCTAGACTAATCTGTGCTCTGGACTTCGAATATAGCCATGGAAGACAAGCCTGCTCTTTTCGACACGCATTCGCTACGAGAATCTATGGAACCGGTGGATCTGCCGGCAAAAGAATCGTCGAATCCCCCCTCCACCGACTTGTTCGCCTCCGCTTCGTCGGCGTCCTCGGCCACGCCCACGGCCTCCACCACCCTTCGCTTCCCCAAACCCGAGGGCAGCCACCTGCTGGCCCACTGGGTCATATCCAGCTCCACCAACACCATGGCCGCCCCCGCCGCCTCGGACGATGGCCACAGCCTGGCCGACTCGACCTATGAGCTGATTAGTAGCACCGATGGCGAGAGCCAAGACGGCCGCGGCACCGACTCGCTGGCCAACTCCATCGACCTGTACCCGCGGCCCGACGACGTCCACAGCCTCGGCGGCAACGATGCCGGCTACGACGACGGAGACGCCAGTTCCGACGACGACAACGACCGCCCCGGCTACGCCGACTCCGGCCCCGGCCCGGCTTCCCGCCGCGGCTCTAGATACCCTGGCCGCGCCGGCCGACCACAGGCCGCGATGGAAGCTTGCCGGAACGGCAGCCGGCTGCTCCGCCCGGCCTCGGTGTCCCAGACCGACTCCATTTGGTATGCCGAGCACGTACTGGGCCATCCGTCCACACAGCCTGTCTCCCGGCCCCGGTCTCGGCCCGACTACGACTACGACTACGCCTCGACCGGTGACATCTCCAGCGGACACACCACGTCCCTGGCCCGCTCTATCGAGTTCAGCGAGGCCGACGTCAACATCCACCTCGACAAGGTTGCCGTCAGGCATACGGTGCGCAGCTTCGACGAGGCCGAGACCGCCGATCTGGCCCGGCGCCGCTTCATGTCCGACCCTCCGCGGCATTTGGTGGCCACCATCCGCCAGACCATGTCCTACCGCTGTCTCTCCAACCGCGAGCCGTTGCGTGTGCTCTATGTCGGGGACGAGGGCGGCTACAACGACATTATGCACAAGATCTCCTCGGCCCTACTGGCATCGGCCTCGACACTGGGCCGCGCCGACCAGACCGGCTCCGGCCATCACTCCGGCCCCAGCGTCTACAACATTGTGCCCATCTCGTCCTTTGGCTCGTCCAAGGTGCCCGAGATTGACGAGATTCAGCTCATGGGCGTCACCGACTACTACATCAAGGTGGAGCGCTGCGTGGAAGCCGCCGAACAGGCCGAGGCCGATGGCCAGGGCACGAGCAACGACGACCCCCATGCCGCCGTCTACTCCATTACCCTCGACAGTGACGAGACATATCGGTCCGCCTGCACCGGCAGCGGCTCTGTCATCACCCCCGCCTGGACACTGCCGCACGTCGCCGTCTTCTACGTGTCTGGAAACGACGATGCGCAGGCCGAGAAGACGCGAAACGCCGCCTGGGAATTCATGACGCGGCACGCTATCCCGTCCATTTTTATCTCGCATGTGCAGACCTTTGACACTTCGCCGCTGGCCGGCCGCTGGCGCGACTTTGTCGACCAGGCCGCCGTGCACATGTGCCTGGAAGCACGCGACTCGAGCCACCCCATGGCGCCGCAACGGCTGCCGATTGACCTGGCCTCCTTCCTTAACATTGACGCTCGCCAGATGAACCGGAACCTGGCCTACCTGACCGGACTGTCTGACGCGACGCCGGCACCAGAGACCGATGGGGGGAAAGCCGCGAAAAAAGAGGTCCAGCGGGCCAACCTGGACGCACAGGGTGCCGACCCGGCCGGTCTCCTCAGCCTTGTCCGCTCTCCGGGCACGGCCATCAAGGCTGCCAAGAAATGGACCCGGTCGCACCCTGACAGCGGTGCCGCTCGGCTGGTCGCCGGCCTGCTACGCTTCCTCGGCGCCCACGGCTGGAAGACGGCCGTTGCGGCTGCCATTGGCATGTTTCTATGGTCGACCCTGGCCCTTGTTCCCAGCATGCAGGGCTTTTTTGTCTCCGTGTTGCCAGGCTCTTCGCCTGCAGGCGCCTCGGATGTGCTGGCAGCCACTTTGGCGGTATCGCCATCCAGCACGCCGCGTGCAGTGGCCCCCATACCGGGCGTTTCTTCCGTGCCTGCGTCGGCGGCCACGATGGCATCAGCGGTAGCAGCAGCAGCGGTAACAACCACGGCGAGAGGCTCTCTATGCCCCGTTCCCTCGCTCACGCCCACCGTCACGATCAGCCTGACATCCACAAAGACGGTCAAAGTGCCCGTCTCGGCAGAGTCACAGCGGGAGCAAGCCGACAACTATGCCGGGATGTTGCTGCGGCCTCTCCAGCCGGTCCATCCGCGCGGCTCCGACGCCGACATGGACGCGTCCGCCATGGGCCGAGCACACAGCAACCGCAGCAATGCGCCCTCGGCGGCCGTCGACGCACCGGCGGCGTCTGCGCCGTCTGAGCTGGAAATCAAGAGTGCCGACTGCTCCATTCAGGTGTACAGCAGCCACGAGATTTTGGTGAAAGTGCCGGCGCGGACCAAGACAACCTGGCTGGCCAAGGGTGCGATTGACATTGATGTGTGGCGTGGCGGAGAGCGGCTCAAGTCAAAGCTGTCGACCACGGACGAGGGCATCATTATCGAAATCAACAAGAAGGATGCCCATGGCGTTATGAACGTGTCCATTGTGACGACGCGGCGGCCCAAGATCAACGAGACGTTTGCCGTCGACTTTGGCTTTGGCCAGCCCACGGTAGCGCGTTTTGTCGCCGCTGGCTTCACGCTTTGGCGCAACACGGCGGACCAAGCCGTACAAATCTTGGACGCGGCGTCTTCAATGGTGGCCACCGCCCAGTCCGGGCATGCCGATGCCGATACCGGTGCTAGTTCCGACACAGAGGCCGAGGCCGGGCGCTTGTCATGGCTGCCGTGGCAGAAGAAAGACGTGGCCGCCTACGCCCGGACCGTTGGCGGCATGGCAGCCCGCAAAGCCTACAGTGTAGGCCAGGACGTCTTGTCGGGAGGCAGCCGATTGGCAGCCGTGGCCAAGGATGAGCTTGCCCAGCGTACGCGGGCCCTGGCCGACCAGCTGGCCGAAGTGCCGTGGGCCGAGAAGCGGCGGCGCCTACAAGGGCAGGTCAGCAGTCAGGCCGAGATGACGGTGCTGCGGGCCCAGATCACGTCCAAGCTGTGGTGGCTGCAACTGCGCGGCAAGGCAGACGAGCACGCCCGCTACGAGGCCAAGGCGGCCAGGTTTCTGCGCGAAAAGGAGCAGACGGTCCGGGCGGCTTGGGCGGGCAGTGGCAGCGACGACGACAAGGGCGGAGACAAGGGCGTCTTTGGCGGCCGCAACTGGCTGGCGCGGTCTCTCCGTGACAGCCGGGGCGCAAAGACCACGACACCAGATACGAAAGCGTCGGGCGGAAGCGCTTTTAACCGCAAATGGTTGCTCAACTTTGCTCTGGCATAGCTGGCTGTCACGCTTTCATCTCCATTGTCCATCATTTCCTCTCGCCTGACGACCTATATGCACCTTTGGCTGCCGATCCCAGAGCTCTATTGATATTCTCGTTGTGTTTGATTTCTGTCTTTCTGTCTTTTTTTTGTTCTTTTTTGTTCTTTTCCTCTTTTTTCTGTCTATTATTTTCCGTCTTTTTTTGTTCGGCAGGCAGCTCGGGTTGAATTGGCAAGGGGATCATTGGAACCACCAGGACCGGAGTTGGTTTTTGTATCTTTTTCCACTGTCCGTCATTCTCTTGTCTTGTGCGGCCGTCTGGGGTGCCCAACTTTTAGGTGTATTGTCTAGTGTTTATCGACCATTGTGCAAAGTGAGTGAACCTCGTAGACGCACAGGTGATGACGGGATATAGTAGTATCTCTTAATTTTGTTTATTATTTATTTCATTTTTAATTGTTTCTTAATCTTGCATCGTCTTGTATTATTTAATTTATCTATTCTCTTCTCTATTCTTTCTTGCTTTCTGTTCTTTCTCTGTTCTTTCTATATTCTTTATTGTTTTCTGTTCTTTCTATATTCTTTCATTGTTTTCGTTCTTTCTGTATTCTTTCATTATTTTCGTTCTTTCTGTATTCTTTCATTGTTTTCTGTTCTTTTTCTATTCTTGTCTTTTTCTATTCTTGTTCTGTTTTCTCTATTCTTCATTCTCATTTTTACGCCTCGTCAGCCGAAGCCGTTCCACGTTCCTGCTGGGAGGCAAAGCCTGGAAGCCCCGTACACTAAACCAAAAGGCGGCTTGATGTGACGCCCCCCTTGCGCAATGGTTCTGCTCTGTACCAATCAGGCGGGTGGGTGGCGGGCGATCTGAAACGGGGCGTTTTGTCGGAAGGGAGAAGTAAAAATAAAACAAGAGAAAAAGAAAAGGAAAAAAGAAGGGGGAAGAAGAGAAAAAAAGAGAAAAAAGAAAAAGGCTAAAGCAACGTGTTCTCGGCATAGCACTACGTATATGCACGTACGGAAAAGAATAAATACGAGTGCAAAACGCACACTTGTCCGGAAGCGGCGGAATCAAAGTTCTCGGACCTCTGATGCCCTTTCAGCTTGATGGGTGTGTTGTCTGTCGATTCTGTCCAATTCTATTGTCCAATTCTGTTGTCTGATTCTGTCTGATTTTGTTGTCTGATTCTTTCGTCTGTCGATTCTGTCAGTTTTGTTAATGTTTCGTTGACTTGATTTATATTTGATGACTGTTGATTTGTTATTTATTCGCTTTTCTAGTGTACCTACTCTGTAAACCGACAGCCACGATACGGCAGCTGTCCGTCTTTAGAAAGACGCCGTTCCGCCACGGCTTCCGACGCTGCAAAGTAGCATCCCGGACGGCGAAATGGCGAGTCTAGTGGATGGTGTCACTACAGGGCTCCAGCACTGTGCCCCTTCCGCTAAAAAAGCCGCCCTCCACCGATGCAGCTCCCCTGCCCCCTACGCTAGCCCCTAACGTTTACTGCCCACTAGCGCCCATCACCAAAATGACTGTCGAGTCTTTTGTGCACCACCTCGATGGCCTCTTTTTGTCGCCATTATGGGACTGCCGTCTTGTTGGCCTGGCTGTCCCCTTTTCTGCTCATGCCGCTTCTCGGCACGTCAGCAGCGGCGGCAGCGGCCCCGGTCTGGCTCCTGGTCCTTGTTTAGCCCTTTTGCCGTTAGTGTAGTTGTTTTTGGTGCTGTACGGCAAGCGCTATCCAAATAGCAGTCCATGGCCTGCAGCGTTCTTGCCATGGCCCACGTATGGTGCTGTTTCCGCGCGGCGTTCTCCTTTTCTCCTCCCTCTTCCCAGCTTCCCCGTCGTTTCACTTTTCTGCCTTTTCTGCCCATCTGCCCTATTGTCGTTTTTGCCCCTCTTCCTCTCTGTCCTTTCGCTCATCGACGTTTTTTCCTTTTTCCGTCAACGACTCTGACGGCTTCTTATGTGTTGCTGCTTCGTTTAGACCATTCGCTCTTTTTTGCTGTTTTCCTTCGTCCCAACCCCGCTTGGTCGTTCTGGGGAGCTCTCGGAAGGCCAGTTGTCGAAAAAAAGTACACACACCCACACAAAAAAAAGCTGCAGCGTCGTCTTTCCCAAGCCTTTGTCCTCCGCCCTTTTCCTTTCCTCGTCCCTTTTCCCTCCCTCTTCCTTCCATTGGACCTCATGGTCTGCTCCGCTGTGAATTCTCTCGTGAGCCTGCGGCGTCTCTTTTCTGACAGCCCGTCTAGCCTTTGGACCTTGTCGGCGTCTCTGCTTTTGCACACCGCGTTTTGCTCGGCAGCGTCGACTCTGCGGCCTCGGATTGAGAAGCTCCATTGCCTCGCTGAATCCTCAAACGTCATTCGCCTCGACTGATCCCTCGAGCGTCATCCGCCGAGATCTCTCCTCGACTGATCTCCTCGACTAACGTCTCGCCCGGATCAAGCTGTCTCCTTCAGCCATCCAGACAGTCCTCTTCAGGCGGCGGCTTGCTATAAGCAGGACTGCAGGAAGCGTCGCCGCAATAAACATAATTGATAATGTCGAATTTCCCTCAGCTCCCGGTGCAGCAGCAGCAGCAGCGCTCCACCTCGCCTGCCACCTCCAATCCGTCGCCCATTGACTCGGCTCCCGCCACGTCCGCCCGCTCTGCCTTTAGTCTGTCGGGTCCCGGCCTGAGTGCCACAGCCAAGATGTCCACCGCACGTTCCGGTGCCGGGTCGCCCTCGCACGACCTGAGCGGCTCGAGTCGCCTCTATTCCAAACGGTATGCTCTCACCGCCGTCTTCCCCCAAGCCTGGCGTTCTTCCTCTACCGCTTCTCCCACAGCCTGGCCTTCCTCCACCGCTTCCCCCACAGCCTCGTTCTTCCTCCGCTAACTCTCTAGGGCCCGCGAAATCCAAGCTCAAGAAGGCATGCCCGGCATGTCTGTCAATCTCTGGTCCGGCCCCCCGACCAGCGGAAACTCGACGCCTCTGCGGGAAAACATCCCCGAGTCGCCGACCGATGGCTTCCCCGACTTTGTCCAGCTGCCCTCCGTCTCCGAAGACGTGTCCTTCTCCGGCGGCCGCCGCGCCCGTGCCGGCACTGTCCCTTCGCGCTTCTCGCCCGGCGGCGCTGGCATCGGCTTTCTCGGCATCCCAGCTCCCGCCGGGGCCTCCAAGACATCCCGGCCCACCCCGGCACAAACACCCTTCAAGTCACCCTCGCCGGGCCTGGAAGCTGTCTCGGCCGACGCCGCCTCGTCCTCCACGGCGACCGGACCGGCGTCGTCCTCGACGCTCCTGTCCCGGCTCCGGGCCGGCTCGATGCCGCAGCGAAGCCCCTTTGCGCAGGGGCCGCCGCCGACGTCCATGTCGCCCTTTGGGCCGTCCATCTTTAGCAGCTGGAACCCCACCACCCGCGACCGCGGCGCCACCCTGGCCAGCATTGCCAGCGTCGGGTCCAACGGCCCCAGCTCGCCGGCCCAGTCGGCCTTTTCCCGCGAGGGCCAGGGCGACAGCGACGTGCACATGCGCACGCTCGACTACCTCGGCCTGGCCGAGACGCCGCAGCCGCCGCGGGCCACGCTGGCGACGCCCTATATCCCCAACCTGGCCGATTTTGCGCGGTCGGCCAGTCGCTTCCGCTCCTACTCGGTCAACAACAAGGACAAGTACGCCGACGAGGACGACGATGCCGACTACGAGGCCGACTTGCTCAACCTCGAAAGCCAGTATGCGGCGGCCCTGCAAGACCAGCTGGCCGCCACCAACGCCGCCATCCACTCCCACAACCTGGCCGTGCAGGCCTTTGCCAGCCAGGCGGCGCGTCCGCGGGCCCAGACGGCCGGCGTACTGGATGCCCCGGGCTCCCGCATGATGCGCGGCTTCTTCCCGGCCCCTTCCCGCCTGGACGGAGGCCTAGCGGCCAACGAAATCCAGCAGCTGCCGGAGGAGAAGGACTTTGACGACAGCCTGCCGCAGGCCGTGGCGGCGCTGTCGCTGGGCCGCGCCAACAACCACAACGGGGGCAGCGCCGGCAACATGAACGGCATGAACGGGCTCAACGGCGGTCCCGCCGGCGCCAGCGGGCTGCTGTCCACGGACGAACCCGGGCTCGAGGGCCCGACCAGTGCGCTGTGGCTGGGCAGCATTCCGACGTCGACGACGACGTCGACACTGACCGAGATGTTCAAGTCGTACGGCCCCATCTTGTCGGCGCGGGTGTTGACGCTCAAGAACTGCGGCTTTGTCAACTTTGAGCGCGTCGAGAGCGCCATGGCGGCCAAGGCCAGTCTGAACGGCAAGGAGATCTTCCCCGGCGCCGGGCCCGTCCGCATCAACTTTGCCAAGCCGCCGTCGTCGTCCAACACGCCCGGCCACGACGGCGCGTTCCCGTCGCCCAGTCCGGATCCGTTTGCGGCAGCCGACGCCAAGCTGCCGGCCACCTCGCACGGCCCGCCGTCGGGTGGCGGTGCTTCTATGAATGCAGGCGCCAGCGCCAGCACAGCCGGAGCGGGCAGTGTGGCCGGGGGTAGCGGGCCGAGCGGCAGCGGCGGAGCGGGCGGTCTGGACGCAACATCGTCCACGGGGGCGGCGGCGGCGGCGGCCGGGATGCCGCCCTTGCTTTCGGCGCCGGTGCCGCTGGCCGAGATCACGACGGACATTTTGCGCAACGTCAAGCGGTTTGGCGCGTCGGACGAGGACGTGTACCGCATCTCGGCCAACCTGAAGCAGGCCGTGCAGTTCACGGCGTTTGTGGACGAGATCCCGCCGATTCCCGAGCCGTCGAGCACGCGGCTATACGACGCGCCCAAGCTGCGCGACATTCGCAAGCGTATCGACAACCAGAGCCTGTCGCAGCCGGAGATTGAGCGGATTGCGGCCGACATGCTGCCGGAGATGGCCGAGCTGGCGTCGGACTACCTGGGCAACACGGTGGTGCAGAAGCTGTTTGAGCACTGCACGGACGAGCTGCGCGACGCCATGCTGGCCAAGATTGCGCCGCACCTGGCGGAGATTGGCGTGCACAAGAACGGCACGTGGGCGGCGCAAAAGATTATCGACGTTTGCAAGACGCCGTCGCAGCTGGCCGTGATTGTCGAGCACATTCGGCCGTACACGCTGCCGCTGTTCCTGGACCAGTACGGCAACTATGTGCTGCAGGGCTGCCTCAAGTTTGGCGCGCCGTACAACGACTATATTTTTGAGACGATGCTGAGCCGCCTGTGGGACATTGCGCAGGGCCGGTTTGGCGCGCGCGCCATGCGGGCCTGTCTCGAGAGCCACCACTCGACCAAGGACCAGCAGCGCATGCTGGCGGCCGCCATTGCGCTCAACAGCGTGCAGCTGGCCACCAATGCCAACGGCGCGCTGTTACTGACGTGGTTCCTGGACACGTGCACGTTCCCACAGCGACGCGCTGTGCTGGCGCCGCAGCTGGTGCCCTACCTGGTGCACCTGTGCACGCACAAGGTGGCCTACCTGACGGTGCTAAAGGTGGTGAACCAAAAGGCCGAGCCCGAGGCGCGCGACATTATCCTGCAGGCGCTGTTTGCGCCGGCCAACGACCAGGTGCTGGACCTGATTTTGCGCGACAGCGCCTGTGGCTCGACGCTGATCTACAAGGTCATCACCACGCCCTTTTTCGAGGAGAGCGTGCGGGCCCAGGTCATTGAGACGGTCAAGACGATGCTCATCCGGATCAAGGCCCAGCCGTCCCAGGGATATAAGAGACTCATGGACGAGGTGGGCCTTTCGACCAGAAGCGGCGGCGGTGGCGGCGGCAACGGAGCCGGCAGCTCTCGCGACCACAGTGCCAGCAACGAGAAGCGGCCTGTTTCGAGGCAAACGAGCAGCAGCCACCAGCACCACCAGAACCATGGCAACCACGCGAACCATGGCCCGTCGGCGCAGGCAGCGCAGCCGCAAGCGCAGCCGCCTCTGGCGTCGCAGCAGCAACGGACGTCGCCACATGGCGGCAATGGACCTTTTGCGGGCGCGCCGGCAGCGGCGGGTTACGAGGCCGGGTTTGGGGCGCCGCCGCGTGGAGAGCCCGGCATGGGCGGCGCAGACGCGGGCCTGCCGCCGCCGCCGTATCTGCCGTACAACTCCATGTACGGCGTAGCGGCGCAGCCCATGGCGGCGCTGAGCATGCAGCAGCTGCAGTACCAGCAAAGCCTGCTGGCCGCCCGCGGAGGCAACCCAGGACTGAACGGCGGGGGCGGCTTTTACGCGGCGCCGATGCCGGCGGGTTACGGCGGCTTTGCAGCGGCGGCGGCCGCCGGAGGACCGGGGGCACCGCCTCCGACGCTGGAGCCGTACCGCAATGCAGGGCCTAATCCGGCCAACGGAAGCGGCGTCGCGGGACCGCCGCCCATGGGAGCGGGCGGTGGCCCGCCGGCGCCGTTTATGCCGGCCGGCTACGGCATGGCTCCTGGGTTCCATTACGGGGGAGTTGGCGCTGTGCCGGTTCCGCCGTACATGCCGGCGGGCGAGGCGATGGGGACCGGGCCGACGGGCGGTGGGCGACGCGGCCGGGCCAACCGGAACCCACACCGCGATGCGAGCCCGCGGCACTTTCAGTGAGCTGCGTAGGCGTGCAAAGTGGAATGCTGCGACCCGAACAAGACGAGGCTTGTATTTGCACCGATGGCATATCAAGCATTCCGTTTCTTCTCTCTTCTCTTATTTTCCATCTTTTCTCTTTTATTTTCCACACATGTTTCATCTAGTTTCATTTATTTATCTTTGGCCCTTGCATATATGATTGTCTTGGTCTATATCCATGGTCTGGCACCGAGGTGATTTTGGCCTTTTTTTTCTGAATCTACGGCGAAGCGGTGGAAGAACGGGACTTTATGTTTACAGGCAGGACAGATAAAAGAATTTTTTTTACCAAGGACGGCCATGCGACAAGTGTATTGGTACAGGTGGCCTGAAAGCAAGAGCAGAGAAAACAACGGCCCAGGAAGACTGGGCCCAGAAAAGACTAGGCAAAACCGCATGGATCCCGTTTGTAAAACACCAGTCTCGAAAGAGACGACAAGAGTAATGGATACAAGTGCATTTCAAACAAGGCCGGACAAGGAGAAAGTGCAGTTTCATAACAAAAAGGCCGAAAAAGAAGTGCAGCAGATTCAAACAAAAAGGCCGGCGAGGAAACAAGAACAAGAAACATGTCAACTCCTCCTTTCCCCTCGATTTTCCAACACACACCCGCTCGTCTCGCGCCTTTTACGACTCGGGCGTCGACTGCGACGGCGAGGCAGCATAGGCCGAGGGCGAGGGTTTGCCCGGCGGCAAGTGTGACGGCGACAGCGACCGCGAGGCCGGCGCCGAGGTGGACGCGGGCGGCAGCAGCAGCGAGGCCGAGGCCGGGCCGGACGACGTCGAGGCGGACGCCGGCAGTGAAGACGGACGCCCGCCCGTCTTGGCCAGTCGCTGGTCGACTTTTTCCCGGTGGAATCGGTTCTTTAGGTGCACCTCAAAGTTGCCCACTGTCATTTCCGGGCCCGGCGTGTACAGCTTGCCCGGGCAGTCGTGGCAGCGGATGCGCGGCAGGTACCAGAACCGGTAGTGGTCCAGCGGCTCGCCCGGCTGCGGCGCCGCCACCAGCTGCTCGTCGCGGTTGAAGACGCTGTACCGCATCACGCCCTCAAAGGAGTCGTCGGGGTAGCTGCGGTCGCGCAGCCGTTGCAGCGCGTCGAGTAACCACCCGGGGGGAGGGGGCTGTTGATTAGCGGGCGTCTCTCTTGTCTTTATTCTTCTTCTCTTTCTTTCTGTCTTTCAATCTCTTCTCTTCATCAAACTTACCGCCGCTGGCGCGTCGGCCTCTGATGTCGGTGGCGCCGGCGCCGGCAGCCGTCCCAGATGGCCGTGCGGGATGGCCGAGCGCGGCGGGCCCAGAGTGCGCGTGCCGCCCGGCGTGGTGGCGCCCGACGGCGGCGGGCCCATGGACGACCGGCCCTGTGGTTGCTGTGGCGTAGGCGGCGGCGGCGGCTGTTCGGCACCGGAAGCCGGAGCCTGACTGCGACGGCCGGCCTGCAGATCGCTCCACAGCTGCTTCAGGCGCTCCTTGGACACTTTGATGACGACGAGGCGGTGCTGCGGCTCCTCGGTAGACTCGCGGCCAACGCCGTCGTGCAGCGTGCTGGTGGTGCGGCGCGCGGTGCGCGTCTCGTGGTGGTGCAGAAGGGCGCTGCCGCTGGCGGACACGGCGGAGGCGGAGCTGGCTCCGAGATCGCCGGCGTTGACGGAAGCGGTGCCCAGGCCGGCCTCGGGCGTCTCGGAGCGGCCCAGGTTCAACATGCGCTGCTGGGCCAGCGTGGCGGCGCCGCGCATGTTGCGTGTGCGGGTGTTGGTGGGCAGGGAGGCGGCAGCGGCGGCGGCGCCCGGAGTGGGCGAGTCCGGGCCGGAGTCGTCGCTATCGTCCGAGTCCGAGAGGTCGCCGTCACGGCCAGCGGCGCCACGGCGTCGGCTGCCCGAGGCGCCGGCGGCCCGCTTGTAGAGACGGCTCTCCTCGACAGAGGCGGCGGCGCCGGGCAGCACAGACGAGACAATGAGGGTGCGGATAGTGCGCTGGCGCTCCTTGAGGTCGGGCAAGGTAGGCCCACCGCGGCGGTTGGTGGAGCGTTTCTGGCGACGTTGCTCGCGCAAAAAGATGCGTTCATTGCGTTCGAGCTCGAGCTCGTTGAGCTCGTACAGGTAGGGGGCGTACTCCTTGGCCTGCTGCTGCGGGCGGAAGACGGCCGGCAGAGGCGAAGGCAGAAAAGCGGCCACGAGGTCCGGGTCGTCGACGGGGCGGCCGTCAAAGGCGTGGCCGACGCTGTAGAGGCCGCGCGTAAAGAGCTGGGTCTGCTCGCGGATGCAGTGGGCAATGGCCGTGGTGAACTCGCCCGAGAGGGCCAGGTCGCGCGCCATGGCGGCGGCAAAGTCTTCGGGCGAGTTGAGCGGGTTGTTCATTTCCCACTCAAACTGGTCGACCAGGGTGTGTTGGCCAATGGTAATGTCGAGCTGGACGAGGATGCGCATCTCGTCGTTCTTGTAGGCCGCATACGGCAGCTCCGGGTCGAGCGCGTCGTCGTAGTCGGAGTAGACGAGCGGGTAGAAAGCGGCCAACTGTTGGTGGATCTGCTGGCATACCTGGTCGTAGACTGGTTGAGCGGCCGGGGGACGCAAGCCGAGATCCTCGACGAGCTGTGCCGTAAACAGCTCAGGCGCCACCAGCCGGTCGTGCAGGTTCCATGTAAACGTGTCGCGCAGCTTGACCTTGTCCCACTCGACGTCGAGTCGGATGGGCACGAGCTCCTCGATTTGTTCGGCTTGCTGGGCCATGTCCTTGCGCCCGGCCTTGAGCGCCGGCGTCTGTCGTCGGCCCGGCCGTGGTTTGTGCTCTGGGTACAGCAGCCGCGGTGGTCCGTTGCCATCCGTGTATCCGTTGCCGAGCCCGGCATAGCCCTCGCCGTAGATTTGGCGGGCCGGGAACCACGGCCGGTAGTCGGTGCGCAGTTTGCGGTAGTCGTCTGCGTAGAGTCGCAGGCTGCGAAACTCGTTTTGCATCTGCACCTGCGCCGCCTGCAGCGCCGCCGAGTGGATGGCATCGTGTGCCAGGTATCGTTCGACCAGCACGCGGTCGTAGGCCTCCTTGTCGCGGCCGACGGGGATGTCCGTCTTTCCGTCGTGGCGGATTTCCGTCTTTTCGCCGCGGATTTCCGTCTTGTCGTCGCGGATTTCCGTCTTGTCGTCGCCGCGGCCGGCCGACGAAAAGGAAGAGGCTGACATGGACGACGCGATTCGCACAGCGTGCCGTGTCTCGGCAGGGCAGCGCGAGTCAGGCTTCGTCTCGGGCCGGATGAGCGCAAAAGGGGGGCGTTGGCGATGACAACAGCTCAATGGCTGGCAGGAACAGAAAATAAGAGGCAGGCGTCGCGCTCGCCCAGCCGTCCCCTGGGCGTCGCCTGCTCTTTTTGTCTCCTATTAATCCGGCGCGGCAGCCAATCGGGGCCTTGAGCTGAGCCCAAGTGGGGGGGGCTATCTTCCAAGTACCGCGACTTGCCACGGGCGGGCTGTACAGGCCAACGCCAAGTCGCAGTACTCTGTGCTACGGCGGTACCTGCCCTCCTGCCTGGCACAGCGCCGTTTCCATGTACACTACAAACAGCGACCCAACGCGTCGTGACGGCACAGCTACTTACTGCCCACAGGGCTTTGGTAAGGGCGAAACCCCCCCTCTTTTATTAGTGTATTTTAGTGGGCGTAATTTACAAGAGCAGCAGCCCCGCCATGGCCCAAGCCTGCAGGTTCTTCTTTGCAGCTGCTGATTCTCTTCTTGACAACGACGCGCTCTCCCATCGAGCAGACTAGTATTTTCACACCAGCACATTTCCATTCAGGACGACTCTGGCAAGATGGCGTCCGAGGCAGTTGGTACGTGGGGAAATAGGCGGAGAGGAAAGCGAGAGACGGGAAAAGCAGAGGAAAAGACTGGAAAGCAGAGAGGGCAGAGTTTGCAGTCAAGAGGAGATGACTGACCCTGCCAGACTACAGCCTCAACAACCCCGACACGCTGACAAAGTACAAGTCGGCCGCCCAGATCTCGGAAAAGGTCCTCGAGGCCGTGTCGGCACTATGCAAGCCGGGCGCCAAGTTTATCGATTTGTGTGAGCAGGGCGACAAGCTGATGGAGGAGGAGTTGACCAAGGTGTATCGGGGAAAGAAAGTGAACAAGGGTGAGTGGGGTGTTGTGTTTTTGTTTGTTCTCATTTTTGTTTGCCTTTGTTTGCTTTTGTTTGTTTTCGTTTCTTCCTCTATCTCTTCTATTCTCTTCCTCCTCTTCCAATCTCTTCCTCCTCTTCTAATCTCTTCCTCTTCTAATCTCTTCCTCCTCTTTTATTCTCTTCCTCTTCCTCTTCCTTCTCTTTATTGTTCTCTTCCACCCCTTCTTTTTCCTCCTCCACCCCCCTCCCCCCCCGCTAACCCCCAGGCTTCTCCCATCCTACGACAGTGTCGCCGAGCTCGTTTGTCACGCCCTACACGCCGCTCCGGTCCGACGAGAGCGAGGCCGCACTCGAGCTCAAGGCCGGCGAGGTCGTCAAGATCCAGCTGGGCGCCCAGATCGACGGCTTCGGGTCCATTGTCGGCAACACGGTGGTGGTGCCCGAGGCCGAGGCGGCGTCGGTGCTGACGGGCCGCACGGCCGACCTGATCTTGGCCACGCACTACGCCAACGAGCTGATGCTCCGGCTAATTGTGCCGCCGGGACTGATGCTGGCGACGCCGGCGCCGGTGCCGGGCCAGACGGACGAGCAGCGCGCGGCGGCCGAAAAGGCGGCGGCAGCGGCGGCAGCCAAGGCCAAGCCGGTGACCCAGAGCAAGATGAGCGCGCTGCTGGACAAGGTGGCCAAGGCCTACGAGTGCAGCGTGATTGAGAACACGACCTCGTGGCTGTTTGAGCACAATGAGATTGAGGGCAAGAAAAAGATTATTGTGGCCCCGACCGAGGGCGCGCGCGGCGAGGGCGTGCCGGCCGTCGGCGATGTCTGGGGCGTCGAGGTGGGCATGAGTCTGGGCGAGGGCGGCGGCAAGGTCAAGCCGCTGGAGCAGCGGTCGACGCTGCACCGGCGCACGGCGCAGACGTATGGGCTGAAGCGGCCGACGTCGCGCAAGGTGTACTCGGAGGCACAGCGCAAGTTTGGTCTCTTCCCCTTTAGCCTGCGGCAGCTCGAGGACGAGCGGGACGCCAAGTCGGGCGTGGTCGAGTGTGTGCGCGGCGGCGTGTTTCGCCAGTACGAGCTGGTCGGCGACAAGGACGGAGCGCCCGTGGCGCGCATGCTGACCACGGTGGCCATTACGAAGAACGGCATTACCAAGCTGGGCGCCGCGCCGCCGCTGGATCTGAGCAAGGTGCAGTCGGACAAGAAGATTACCGACGAGGAGGTGCTCAAGATTCTGGAGCAGCCGCTGTCAAAGAATGCAGGCAAGGCGAAGAAGAACAAGAAGAAGAAGAAGTCGGCCAAGAAGGCGGCCGGCGGTGAGGAGAGCGAGGAGGAGAGCGAGGAGTAGGGGAGGTAGGGGAGGAGGAGAGTGAGAATAGGGGAGGGAGCCGTAGGCGGAAAGGGTGCGAGCGAGTGCGGTGAGCTCGGTGAGTCGGTGAGGTCGGTGAGGTCAGAAAAGCGGCACGGAACCCAGGACAAGGCAAATGCAAAAAAATGGACAATGGATATCAAATAAAACGATTAAAGCAAGAACAGTTGGAGGCAGAGGCGAAGGACACGGGCGCTCATCCACGAGGGAATTCGAGTCCTCCACGAATAGATTCGACTGTCATCCACATAGGATTCAACTGCCATCCACGATAGGGAATTCGACTGCTCATGCTACGAGGTGACGAGGTCCAGTTTGACGATGGTAAATGGTGATAAAGTATGTTAAATCTGACGTAAATGGCGTAAAGTCAAGGTGACCAAATCTAAAGTCAATCTTGACCAATCTGACATGAATGACCTGTGTAGGCAATCGCAACTGTCAACGCAACCGCAGCCCGTTCAGGACAGGGGCGTGTTTTGCTTGGGTGGACCAGTATGGACGGCTGGTCCCGGCATCTGCACATAAAAGAGGGCGAAAGGCATAAAACCGTACTTTTGCATTTATCGTGTAAAAAGGCAATTCAAATGAGAGCGGATTTTCGTCTTGCATTTTGCATCCGTCTTTATTCGTCGTCTCTACCTTTTTTTACTTTTATTTTATTCTACTCTATTTACTACCAATTATTGCCTTTTACTCCATTTACTATCAATTATCCTTTTTATCCATTTACTATCAATTATCCTTTTTATCCATTTACTATCAATTATTTACTCCATTTACTCTATCAATAATTCTTCTTACTCTACTCTTAAAACTCAACTTCTCGACTCCCGTTCCTAGACTCTTTTATACTTCTCACTCTTGCACTTCTCACTCTGCACTTTTCACTCTGCCATGTTATAACTCCTCTTCCTTTCCACCACTGCCTTGTCCGTGCCGCCTTGACTCGTGTTCTCCATCTTCTTTCCACTCACGCCCCTTTTACCTTTGGGCCTAAAGAGGGGCGCTATGTGCACGTTGCACGCTTACGACACCCCTGGCCAGCATCAACAGAAAGAAAAAGGCAGAAGAATAGTGATGGAGGGTCAATGAAGCAAAAGATAATAACACTTAAATAATCAGATAAACAGTAAAACAGAAAACAGAAAAAAAACAGAAAAAAACACAAAAAACAGAAAACAAAAACAAGAAACAGGAAACAAAAAAACAAAAACAAAGAACATCCCCCCCTTAAAAAACACAATCAGCAAAAACCTAATGAATGGTTGCGCCCCGTTTCCTCTGCATGATCGGCGTCCGAGTGACTGCGTGGGCAGGCCTTGTTGACATTGTGGCATGGTGAGCTGGCCGTGACACTGGCAGGCCGTGCCGGCACTGTACGAGAGGCAGACATAGCCGGACAAGTGACGACAAGGCAGAGACGAGGACAGCCAGAAAAGGCAAGAGTGACGAGCGTAAGAAGAAAGTGAGTAAAAGGAGAGAAGAGGGAGAACGCTGTACCCACTGTAGCTCCCCCTCCTTCCTTGGAAACAAGCCGCGTGCCCCGGCTCGCCCGCAGGAATGCCCTGTAAAGTCGGGAATCATACATATTTTCGGCCAGTCTTTTTTTTCATGACTCTCTTCTCATCTCGTTCCGCCTCTCCTTTGTCTTTTCTCCCTCCTTGGCATCTCCCTACTTTTCGACGGCGACTACGATTATCATCGGCGTGGGAATTCACTCGGCTTTGAAAACGACTTGGCCGTTTTTCTTTTTCTTTTCCTTTTCTTTCCTTTTCTTTTCTTTCCTCTTTTCTTTCCTCTATTCTTTCCTTTTTCTTTCCTCTTCTTTTCTCTTCTTTTCTTATTCATCTCCTCTGTATTCTCTACTTTCCCCTTTCTTTCGCTCCTACTTTGAAAAGCCCCTCGATTGTTGGGCGCAGACCGCTCGCTCCTTTACGGCCTGAACGGCCTGGACGCCAGGCCTGGTGGGGGACAAGCCATAGCGCCCAAAGCCTGCCAGCGCTCTCCCTCGCCCCAGCACCTCCTTTTTGGCCCCAGCACGCTCACTCTGCGGCCTCGCATTTTGTTTTCTCACTTTCTCCCCTTGTTTGATTTCCTGCCTCACAACCCAAACTTGCCCACAGGTCGTAAAGCGCCCGCCTCTGTCTCTCTGCCCGCACGCGGCGCCGCCTATCTGCCTTTGATTTCTTCATTCTCGCGCGGCACACGGCTTTCGTCCGTCGTCTCTTATCTTTCTTCTGCTGGCCCTCTTTTTCAAAGCTGCGGCGTTGGAACTTGCTGCACTTGCGCTAAATCCTCGTTTCCACGCGCTGGGCCCTTTGGCAGAATCGAGCATAAGATTGCTTTCTCACATTCCGCTTTTCGCCTTTTCTTTTCACAGTTTCTTTGCCTTTTTTTCGTCACAGTTCTTGCCTTTTCTTTCGTCACAGTTTTTTGCTTTTTTTCCTTTCCTCACATTTCTCGCCTTTTCTCGCTTATGCTTCTCGCCAACTGCGGCCGCATTAGACGAGATGGCGCCGCCTCTTTCCGCCACCAGCACTAGGACGACACGCTCGCGCTACTCCAGCCCGGCCATGGCGGCCGGCGGGGGCGACGGCAGCGGCAGCGGCAGCAGCAGCCACACCCAGACCGGCGGCAGCAGCGACACCCCGGCCAAAACCTGGATGGACCGCTGGCTAGAGCCGGCCGTGCAGAACAAGTCGAGCTTTGAAGAGGACGGCTTCCAGCGCAACGATCTGTTCAAGAGCATGGCGCCGTTGGGGACGCTGCCCCGGGCCAGCACGCTGGGAAAGCGGGTCAACGGCCCGTTTGAGGAGAGCCACCACAGCCGGGCACAGAAGCGACAGTACCAGCGGCAGCAGCGGGAACGGCGCGAGCGGCAAAAGAAGGGGCTGCTGCGGCGGCGGACGACGGACGGCAAAGAGGAACAAGAACAGGAGGAGGAGGAGGATCAAGAGCAGGCACAGGAGGAACAGGAGCAGGAGGAGGATCAAGAGCAGGCACACGAGGAACAAAAGCAAGAGCACGACCAGGAGCACGACCAGGAGAAAGAGCACGATCAAGAGCACGACCCCGGACCGAAGCAGGAAGAGACGGACCTGCACACGCCACCACTCTTGCGCAAAATTATCCTCAAGCGGCCGAATGCCATGACGCAGACCATTGTGGCAGCATCCACAGTCGACGACAGCGGCCGACAGAGCCCGGGAGAGAAGGCCGAGGCCGAGGCAGAGCCAAAACCAGAGCCAAAAGCAGACGCAGCGGCCAGCGTGGACAACAAGGCCAGCGCCACCGACGTCACCGCCACCAACGTCGCCGCCACTGACACCGACTCCGACATGGACGACTACGACACGAGCGACAGTGCCGAGATGGAGGCGGGCGGGCGGCGGGCGCGGTCGCGGTCCGACAGCAACGCCACCGTGGTCAACCGGGAGGTGACGGACCGGGTGGTGGAGATTGCGGTGGACGAGGCGCTACGGCACTTCCGCTACCCGACGGCGTGGGCATTGCGCACGCTGTACGACGAGCGCTGCAGCGACCAGCGCTTTCTGGCCATGGTGGAGGACGTGTTTCAGCAGACGGCCGACGGGGAGACGCTGGACGCCTTTACGCGGCTGATCCACGACAAGAAGCGCGAGGGCCGGAAGGACAATCGGGGCTGCTACTACTTTGAGCCGCCCAGCCCAGGCGGTGGCAGCAGCAGCGGCAGCAGCAACAGCGGCCGGCCCGTGCCACCGCAGCCCATTCCGGCGCCCTACGCGGACCTGCTGACAATGAAGCTGCCGCGGCTGAGGGTGGAGCGAGGGGGGGAAGAAGGAGGAGAGGATAAAGAAGACAGAGAAGGAAGAGCAGGAGGCAGAGAAGAAGACAGAAAAAGCAGAGGCCCGGCCGAGGTGGGCGACGTGCGGGCGAGAAAGAGAGTGCGGCTGGCGAGCACAGCGTCGTCAGCAGAGGCGGCGGATGCGTCCACCGCCTTGGGAGGCCCCACTCTTCTGGGCGCTGCTACAATGGCTCCAGCAGCCGCTCCGCAGGCCCAGACGCCGCCAGCAACCACGACGGCAACGACGCCGACCACCGCATCAGCACCACTCACACCGGCTATGGCGGCGCATCCGGACTTTGCAGCCGCCGCGGGTGCTGCGCTGCCTGTGTTTCCGGGCCGGCGCCGGCCTGGGCCGCTGGACCTGCGACACGGCATCGACAGCATTGACAGCATTGACAGCAGCGGCTCAGACAAGACCGTGGCAGAGGCACTGGCGGGGCCGCCGAGCCCGACGAGCCCGCAGATGCCCCGGACGCCCAAGACGCCCCGAGGCGGTGTGTCCCGTGGACAGAGCCAAAAGCTGGCGTCGACTGGTGCTCCCGGAGAAGACGGGGACGCGGCCTCGTCTCAGCGGCGGCGGCGTCCTCGACAGCGCGCCGACTCGTCGGCCAGTGCTGTGTCGTCGCTGTCGTCGGCGGCAGACTCGGAGGCGACGGAGGAGGAGTCGGACTCGGACTCGGACAGCCACGCCGGCGAAGCAGACGAAACAGACGACGGGGAGTACGTGGCGCAGTCGGCGGCACGCGGGAAGGCCCGGCGAGCGACGATGAGCGGCGGGCGAGCTCTGGCTCCGGGCGGCACGGCGACGTCGGCGGAGCGGCGGCGAGGACGGCCGGCCAAGGCTGGGGCGGGGGCCATCAAGGCGGCTGGGGCGACAACGCCGGGGGTCAAGACAGCGACAACGCCGGGATCCAAGACGGCCTCGGCAGCGGCGACGCCGACCGGCTCGGCGGCCAAGACCAAAGCGGCCAAAGCAACCAAGGCGGCGGGCAAGATTGGAACCGTGCCGGCTACGGGGACGGGCAGTGGACGCGGCGGCAAGCGGCAGGGCGCGGGACGGCCGCCGAAAGCGGTGGCGATGGCGCGGGCGGCGGCAGCGGCAGCGGCAGCAGAGGCAACGGCCAAGGCTGAGGCCGAAGCGCTGGCGGCCGAGCAGGCGACGGGAGGTAAAGTGGCCGGCAAAGTGGCCGGCAAAGCTGCAGCCGCTACAACCGCTACAGCCGCTACAGCCGCTATAACTACAGCCGCTACAGCCGCTACAACCAGCAAAACTACAGCCAAAGCTACAGCAGCCACCAAAGCTACAGCTAAAGCTACAGCCACCAAAGCAGCCGCAGCCAAGTCCCCCACAGTGGACACATCCGCCACACCCCCAGCCACAACCCCTGGAACGGGTTCCTCAGCGCGTCCAGCGGGCACAACAGCGCTAGCCGGCACGCCCATAGCGCCACAGCCAATGACGACCCGCCAGAGGCCTGGCAGCAAAAAGGCGACGGCGGACGTGTCTCCTGCGCCAGGCGCTACGATCCCTTCATCCGCGCCCGGCAGCAGAAAATCGGCCAGCGCAACGTCCTTGTCAGTTGTTTCTGCGTCTGTCGGCGCTACTAGTGCATCTGTCGGTGCTGCTTTGTCTGCTGGCGCAGCTTCTGCGGCCCCTTTGACGCCTTTGGCCTCATCGGCCCCTTCGGCCTCCTCGGCGTCTTTGGTCATGCCAGCGGCCCTGGTTGACGCGGCAGCGCCGGTTCCGGTGTCGGCGGCAAAGCGCGCTGCCCACAGCACGCGCCACAGCCACGCGACACCGCTGAGCAACAACAGCAGCAACGTCAACGCGGGCACGGAGCTGCTACGGCCGACGGGCAGCTCGGCGTCGCTGCTGGCGCAGGCCAGCAAGTTTGGCGGTTCGCCCGAGGAGCAGGAGCACCGCGCGCGGCTGCGGCGGGAGTCGCGTCTCATCACCAATAGCATTGCGCCCGTACAGGAGAGCTACACGCGGGGAGGAGACGTGGCTGAGGAGGCGGCCACGCCGACTGGGCGCTCGCTGCGAGCGTCGACGACGGCGCGCACCACTCGCTCGGCGCGCAAACGCGGCTTTGACGACAGGGACAGCGTCGGGCGCAAACGCGGCTTTGACGAAATGGACGCCACGTCGCCTGTCAGCGCCAGCGCCAGCAGCGCGTTCGCGTCCGAGGAGCCCATGGCGCGCCCGCAGACGCCGCTGCCCTCGCTACCGCCGCCTCCTCACGGCTCCCGGGCCGGCACGCCGGGGCCACGGTCCAAGAAGCCGCGCGTGGGGCTGCGCGTCAAGACTTCGTGAGTATGCCTGTCTCCCGGACGCTGTGCTGTTGCTGACCCCCACAGTCCGATGAAGCGCAAGACCGGCACCTCTGCCGGCGTGCCGCGCCCCAGTGGCGAGCGCTCCAGCCCGATTGCCATAGCCGGGCCTGCCAGCAACAGCAACGGCCACAGCCTGGCCAGCATGGCCAGCATGGCCAACCATGGCGGCTTCGCAGACGACAACGACGACTATTGCGCGTCGTGCGGCGGCAGCGGCGAGCTGGTGTGCTGCGACGGCTGTACGAGGTCCTTCCACTTCAAGTGTGTCGACCCGCCGCTGCAGGAGGACGGCCCGTTGCCAGACGAGTGGTTCTGCAACGTGTGCGTGGGCATGCGTCATCCGGCGTCGCTGCCGCGGCACACGGGCGTCTTCGGCCCGCTGCTCAACGCCATGGCCAAGAAGAACTCGAGCGCCTTCCGTCTGCCGGCCGAACTGCGCGACTACTTTGCCGGGGTCAAGACGGGGCCCGAGGGCGAGTACGAGGATGTGGCGACGGGGGGCACCGGAGCCGGAGCCGGAACCGGAGGGGGTGGCGGTGGCGGCGGTGGCGGAGCCTCGCGCTCGCAACGGCGCAAGGGCTACGAAGAGACGCCCGACTTTTTCCGGCTGCGCGACGGCGACGGTCAGCCGGTGCTGTGCCACCTGTGCCACACGGCGGCGCAGGAGAAGCGCGCCATTATCCCGTGCGCGTTCTGCGGCCTGTGGTGGCACATTGACTGCCTGGACCCGCCCATGGCGAAACCGCCGGTGCTGCGCAACTGGCGCTGCCCGGCGCACGTTGACGACGTGTTGGCCCAGCTGCCGAGCCAGCTGGGGCCGGCGCACCGTTTCCGCCGCATCAAGGGCGCCGCCGTCGTGCGGCCGCTGTACACGCGCGGGCTGGTGAACAATGGCTTTATCGAGGTGGACGACGACGACGACGGCGACGACAGCCGGCCAGCGGCCTGTCTGCGCAACAGCGGCTGGACCGATCTGACCACGTTTGGTCACGTGTACCGGCTCGGCGCGCGGGGTCTGCAGCTGGATTTTCTCGAGCAGGTGCGCCAGGAGCGGCGAGGCAAGGGCGCGCGACGGCATGCGCGTATCAACCGGGAGCCGGTGCGGGAGGGGGTTTGTGAGGCGGCAGAGGCGGCGGCGGCGACTGAAGCTGAGGCGGCAGAGGCTGAGGCGGTTGAGACGGTGGCGACTGAGGCTGAGCCGGCGGCAACCGAGGCTGAAGCGGCAACGGCCGCCGCCCTCTTGCACGATCGCGAGCCCATTGACCGGGCCCAGGCAGCGCATAACCTGGCCGTCCTGCACGGCGGGCCCCGCGACCGCAGCGGCGAGCTGATTAATGCTCTATTGGTGAGTTGTCTGTCGTCTTTTTGTATCTGTCGTCTTCTAGTCGTCGTCTAACCAAGCAGTCCCAAGCCGATGCCTCTGTCATTGCGCTTATGGCGCAAGGCAGCGCCCTCAACCTGGAATCGGGTGCGCTTACGCAGGACGACCGCCAGGCCCTGGAAGCCATGCGGGCGAGGATAGAGATGCTGCTGGGCACGGCGGGCGCAGAGAGCGAGGCGGGCGAGGCGGAGATGGGCGACGCGGACGAGGCCGCTTCCGAAAAGGCCGCCTTGGACGTCGCTAGTGTGGCTTCCGACGGCATTACAAACCGACAGCGGCGGCGGCGACAGTTTGCGCGACGATTTCACAAGGCCGCACGCCGGGCCGCCGGTGACGGCGGAGTAGGGGGGTGAGGCCAGAGTAGGCGTGAGGCCAGAGTAGGGGTGAGGCCGGAGTAGGGGTCAGCAGAGAGGCGAGCTGCTACGACGCACGTGATCACGGCTAGCGGCCATGTATTATTTGATTTTGATTGATTTTCGTGTTTTTAATGCTTTGTTTTTCGGACGGCCTTGGGACTTACTCTCACCCTGAATGCAAGCGGCGAGGAAGGCGGGCGAGGGAAGAGAGGGTAGAGAGGGTAGGGAGAGGGTAGAGAGAGGGCAAAGAGAGCGACAGAACGAGAGAGAGAACGAGAGAGAGAGAACGATTTAGACCAAGCAGACTCTGCAGAGGGCAAGCAGAGGAGCGCAGATATTGACCTGTTTCCACTGCAGCTTACATTGGGCGTGACGGGCAAAGTGGGCATCATAATAAGACAATTCAAAGCTTTGATTTATGGCCAACAGATGAGGTGCCAAGTGCCTCTGCAAGACGAGACAGTTTTTGTCTGGAAAACCGACTTTTATCGGCTGTCTGCTCTCAAGCTCCGCCCCGAGGCGCTATTCTTTCGCCAAATGCCGTGACACACTCAAGTCCTCCAAGTCCCAACGGTCAAAACGGCCTCTTGATTACTTTACCCTACTCCTCCATCTCGTCGTCCTCGTCCGCCCGGCCCCGGCTTGCCCGCTGAGCACCGCGTCGCGCGCGCGTGGCCCGGCCGCTGCTCCGCGCCTTTGCCGTGCTCTGGCGCGCGCGTGGTCGCTCCTGCTCGTCGTCTTGGTCGTCTTCACCGCCTCTCTTTGTCCCTCCACCCTTTTGACCGTCGTCCTCCCCCCTCTTTGTCTCTCTACCCCTTTGGCCGTCGTCCTCCCCCGTCTTTGTGCGCCCTCCACCTTTTTGGCCGTCGCCGCCCGCCTCGTCCGACTCGGCCCCCTCCCCCTCTTCTCCGTCGTCTGGCTCGCCCCCGTCCTGCTCCGCGTCCGTGTCGTGCTGGCCATGGCTCCCCTCGTCATCCAGGTACTCCCACTCTGCCACTCCCTCCAGCATCTCCTCGTCGTCCTCGTCCGAGTCCCGTTCCATGTACGACGTCTGCGTCTTGCGAACCGTGGCTCGCCCGCTGCGTCGTCGCTCGCTGTCGGGCACGGCCGGCGACGACCGCCGCCGCCGCGCTGGCGATGAGGTCTTGCGGTGGTGGCTGCCACTGCTGCCGCTGAGGCCATTGTGCTTGGCCGTGCCGCTCTTCTTTGCCGGTTTCGGGTGCGACGGCAGCCGCGACTGCGCGCCGCTGCCGGCCGGGCCGCTGCGGCTCCGCTTGACGCCTTGCGCGCTGTCCTCGGTCGATTTCCGTTTCTGCACGTCAGTTTCGGTACTCGTCTCTCGTCTCTCGTCTCCCTCTTCTTCTCCCTCTTCTTCTCCCTCTTCTTCTTCTCTCCCTCTTCTTTTTGTTCTTCTCTCGTTCTTCTCCTCTCCCTCTTCTTCTTCTCTCGTTCTTCTCCTCCCCCCCCACTCACCTTGGACCGAAACAACTCGTCGAGCCGCTCCTCAACACCATCCGGAATGTACTGCGTCCGCGCAATCTGCTGTGCTGCCTCGTGCGACGGCAGCGGCGCGTACAGCCCCTGCGGCACGCCCACCTTGTCGGCATACGGCTCCAGCAGCCAGCCGCGCCGCTGCTGCCACCGTCGTACCGCCGCCTGCGCCAGATCCGACAACACGTAGAGCGGCCGACTGCGCGCCGGCGTCAGGCCGTCCCGCGTCTGCTTTACGCGCTCCGCATACCGCGCAATCAGGCCCAAGTTGGCCTCGCTCGCCACGTTGACCAGGTAAAAGACTAGGTAGCGCGCGTGGTCCAGCAAATCGTCTACCGATTCCGGTTCCGTGTCGCCGTCAGCGTCGGCATCGGTGCCTCCGAAATCGGGGTGGTGCGCCAGCAGCGAAATCAGCCGCGCCATGACGCCCTCGAGCACCGGCTGCTTGCGCTCGGCAAAGTAGCGCGCGCGCGAACGGATCCACGTCTCGATCTGGGCTCGCAAATCGGCCGCCGGTTCAAACGCCGCCAAAAAGATCATGGTGTAGAATCGCGGCCGCAGCCGGCCCTGCACAAGGTACGTCTGCAGCTTCTCGATAAAGGCGCGCCGCACCGCCGGCTGCGCGTCCTGCACCACCAGCGCCAGCGTGTTAAAGTCGGCCGGGCCCAACAGGTCGTCGTAGGCGTACGCGTCCTGGCGGTGCGTGCAAATCTTGAGCAGAGCCAGCGCCGCCGCCAGCCGTAGACGCGCACGGGCGCCGCCACTGCTGCCACTGCCGCCACTGCTGGCCCCCCCCTCCACCATCTTGACGAGAAACGTCACCAGATGCGCCGCCTGCCGCCGCCCTGCCTCGGCGTCCTCCATCCCCAGCAGCTGCTGCACCAGGAACCGTAGACTCTGCACTTTGGCGCGAGCCTCTTCGCTGAGCTCGCTGTCGTCGAGCCAGGCCTCGTCGCCCGTCTCGTCCATGGGCCGGCGCAGAATGCCCATGACGACCTGCCGCAGCTCGTCCTGATTCTGGTCCGCCAGCACGGCCGGCGCCCGTCGCGCCAGCTCGCTGACGGCCACCAGTCGGTTCAGGAACCGCGGCGCCCCAAACCGCCAGTCGGCCGTGGCCTGTTTCGCCAGCGCCAAGGCTGCGCCGCCGCCGTCTGTCGCCAACAAAATGTGCACGGCGTACTTGGCCGCCTTCTCCGGTCGCCCGTACAGCGCAAAGCGGACCCACGTGTCGGCCAGGTCGCGCGGCAGCTCTTGCGGGTACTTGAGCGCATACGACGCACAAGCCTTGAGCGAGTCCATGACCACCGGATCGTTGTCGCGCGTCTCGCTCGGCGCCTGTGCTACCAGTTCCTTGCACAGCTCGCCAATCGTCGTCTTGAACAGGCCCGGGTTGCGCTGCGACACCTCCTTGAGCAGCTCGTTGGCCACGGCCGCCATGTTATCGGGCAAAGCCGCACCGGCTTCGGCGCCTCGCCCGCCGCCGCCCTTGCTGTACTCCATCACCGTCGTCAGGTGGCTGCGGTTGAAGAGAATGCAGCCCGACCGGTACAGCAGCGGCACCAGCGTGTCCAGCAGCCCGGCCGCGTTGCTGTTGCTGCTCTGCAGCTTCTTGACCAGCTCCTTCATCGCTCGGTACACCGTCGTGTAGTCGTACTCGGGCCCAATGACAAAGCGCACCAGCTGGTAGCTGCGTCGGTCGTTGAGCTTGGCAAACCGCTGCAGGTCCGCCTTGGCTTTGGCCGCGTCTGGGAAAAACTGCGCCAGGTACTGGCAGCTCTTGTCCAGCGCCGCTGCTGCCGCCTTTTTGCCGCCCGCCTCGCCGCCGCCTACGCCGCCGTTGTACGCCTCACACTGCTTTAGGAATCCGGCGACAATGCTCGAGAACTGCGGCTGCCGACTCTGCAGCGCCCAAAACGCCTTTTTTGCGCCCGCGTCCAGCGACCGCACCATTAACAGCAGCCGCTGCGCTCGCAGCGCGTCCGCGTCCACGTCCGCCACGCCCGCAGAAGCCTTGGCCTTGCGCACGCTCCTGTCGCCGCCCGCCGTCGCTGTCGCCCCCCCGCCGCCGCCGCTCTTCTTCAGCGCCGGATACGACAGCGGCACCAGGTACTCGTACGTGATGCGGTCGACCAGCAGGTTCAGCTCAACGTCGTTGGCGTAAATGGTGTTGAAGATACGCGATGGCACGGCGCCCAGCGCGGCCGTGACGGCCTCGTCGCCGGCCAATAGCTCGCCCGTGGCCGCCGCCCACAACCGACCCAGCAGCGCCATGGCCTCGACGCGCACGTGCGATTTGCGGTCGCGGCAGCGGTCGGCCAGGTTGCCCAGCACCGAACCCTGCTTGGCCACACCGCCCTGCGCGGCCAGCTTGCCGACCACGTCGCGCAAGGCAAAGCAGCGAATGGCCTCGACAGCCGCCAGCCGCACTTTTTCATCGCTGTCGTTGAGCTTGTCACCCAGCCCCGCTACCAGCACGGCCTCCTCCTCGCGGCTCAGCCCGATGCCGCCCGCCGACGTCGCCAGGATGTAGCCCGCTGCCGTCACCCAGGCCGCGCGTATCAGCCCCGACTTGTCGTTCTTGCGGTTGACAAAGCTCTGGTACACGTGTGGGTGGCTCTGCGCAAACGAGTGCGGCGACGATGGCGTCGTCAGGATGCTGCCCCCGCCCGATGCCGCACCCGCCGCCTCGTCCAGTCGCTGCAGCGGGTAGGCCGACGGGTCCAGTACCGGCGCCGCTGGCGGACCTGCCGCACCAATGCCGGCAATCATGTCGCCCAGCGTTTCCGTCGCCAGTCGTCGCAGATGCACATTGTCGGCCGACAGCTCCGCCTCCAGCTGCGGCACCACGTTGCTCAGCACCTGCGGCGCCGCCCGCCACAGCTCGCGCAGCAGCAGGTGTGCCTTTCGCATCTCCCGCAGGTCCGCGTCCGACGGGCCGTCGTGCGTCTCGTCATCTGAGCCGTCGTGCTCGTCGTGTCCGCCGCTCGTCGTCGCCGCCGCTTTGCCTCCATTGCGGCCAAAGTCGATAATCACGTCGCTAAAGTACTGCGCCACCGACCGCGTCATCTTGTCGGCACAGGCCAGGCACATGAGCTTCGCCATCTGGTACGCCGGCGGCTCCTCCTTGAGCAGCAGCGTCGACTGGTACCGGTCGAGCTCGTCCTTGCTGCTGCCGCTGCCGCCGCGCAGAGCTCCCGGCGCCGCCGCCCGCAGAAACTGTGCCATAATCACGTCCACCACCTTGGGAGGCACGTTGGCACCCTCCTCGATCAGGCAGATCAAAATGTCGCTAATGTCGTGCTCCACGTCTGTCGGTAGACGTCCGCCCGCCACGTTCTTGGGCGCCGACACCGCGTCGAAGAGCGATGAGAAGAGCTGCAGCTGCAGCGCCTCGCTATTGTCCACGTCGTTGAGCAGTACAATGCTGCGCACTTCCGACAGCGAGTGCAGCACGTACTTGTGCTGGGCGTCGTACGTGTTGGACGGGTCCTGCAGGGCCGGCAGGATCGAGTGGATGAAGAGGGCGAAGATGTCCTGGTCGTTAGCTCTTCTCTTTTCTCTTCTTTCTCTCCTCTCTCTTCTCTCTTCTCTCTCTTCTCTCTCTTCTCTCTCTTCTCTCTCTTCTCTCTCTTCTCTCTCTTCTCTCTCTTCTCTCTCTTCTCTCTCTTCTCTCTCTTCTCTC